>JAYESA010000020.1:20426177-20484537 GCA_036927795.1 Iris macrosiphon | reverse complement strand
GTAAACATATAATCTCCAAACAAGCATCAGGCTTTTGCAGAATGTACAACAAGATACCGGTGTAACTTAACCATCTATTATGGTTTTAGGGGAAAGAGATTATCCCATTCTAATAAAATTGCATAACAAGGATAAAAGTGGATAAATTAAATTGTAGGAAGAAAATACTGCTACTAAACACAGATACACCCAACAGAGCCGGATTACTTTCTCCGCAGGGCCTCGCAAAGGGATCTTAATAAACATCTGATTTCTTAGAGAGAGAAAATCAGATGAAAAGCTTTGGCACCACCGCCTTTGCATGTACCAGACCCTCCAATCATCTTTGTATTTGCCAATCTGAAATTGACACGAGTGAGGATGTCAACAAAGAGGAACAAGCATAAGTACTTCCAATAACAAAACAGGGATCTAATCTACGAGAGCACTTGCTTATGCGGTCAGTATTATACAAGACTTCCTTTCCAATCAAGACCAGTGTTCAGGTCATACAATCCAAATTTTCGTGCATTGCTATGAGAATTTAGCTAGACATTTATTAAAAAACAAAAGAAGGTTATATAAAATTGAAGAAATTACCTATTATATTTGTGACAACAAATGTTGCATCTATCCATTCAGATCCTGTTTAATTCCAGTGTGTACGTTCTTCAACATCTTTTTTGGTGTAACCTCTGTATTTCCTCTAGACTGAGTATTGATCTCTGCTAATGGATTCACAACAAAGCCACTCTGGAGTCCAACTCCGTGTCTATAATAATCTCCACTTTGTTTCTCCGCCAAGTAGCGCATACCAGACAATGTTGGGTTGCCAGACAATGAGTATCTACCACCTTCCCTTTTTCGAAATCTTGAGCTCAGGAATTCCGCACCAGGTAAACTGCAGCATGTTTTTACTTCAGGATCAATATTGTTTGACATTCTTCCAGTTGATACTGCTAAATCACGGGATATTTCATCCAATGTCATTTCTAGACCATGCACTCTAGTCTCCAGAGAGAGTATGCCATTCTGCGAGCTCCCAATGAACCTCTGACAACAACAGAAAAAAGGTCAGGTTTGCGTGATGCAGAACATGAAAGCCACCAATGGAAAAACCTATTATACCCAGTATAAGCAAAAAATATTATCAAAGAGAAAATTTTAGTCTACTTCCATGACAGCAAACAGTCAATAATAAACACTGTTCGACAGTGAAACTTTATATTGACTGATGATTCAGATATTTTGTTGCTCCTATAGTAAATCATAGAATATGTCTAAAGCGAGGACAAGTTACATGCGAACTTCTTGGTTTTGGTCACTTCTTCTTGGCTACAGAAAGGACTGGTCTGAAACATAGATCAAAAGCCAAAACTGAGTTCGCAAACCTTGACTTATAGTACCATAGTTGTCTCTTATCATGCAGTGCTAAACTGTATGAAAGTTTCATGCGGATCAAGGGCGGATCCAGAAATTCAAGCTAGAGTGAGCTAATTCATATGAAGAAAAGAAGAAAACAAAAATTTATTGTGGGTGGGCTGGAGCCCAGCCCATAGGTGGTTACGCCACTGATGAGGATGGTCTGAAACATAGATCAAAAGCCAAAACTGAGTTCGCAAACCTTGACTTATAGTACCATAGTCGGCTCTTATCATGCAGTGCTAAACTGTATGCAAGTTTCATGTGGATCAAGGGCGGATCCAGAAATTCAAGCTAGAGTGGGCTAATTCATATGAAGAAAAGAAAAAAAAATTGGGGGTGGGCTGGAGCCCAGTCCATAGGTGGTTCCGCCACTGACGAGGATGCAAAAAACCCAGTCATATCCTACATGCAGACTTAACCTTATCTACAGTGCATTGGACATACAGTGAACCAAACATATCAACATGCACCGACATGACTTAATACGCACAGACATCACTTAATGCTTGCTCAGAAATTGACCAGATACCAAAATTAGACTGTTGTCCTGCAATAAAGGAGATTGCATGGCCAAGGATACCTCAGAAGGAATGATAAATTGCTGTCAAAATATACAGCTACATTACTAATAGAACACGATAACTACAATGAATATTTGGATACTAGGAGATTTTTAGCAGACTCCTTGATCTTGGGCACTAAAGTGTGATTACTGAAGACTGCATCATGACCGAGAAGTTTCGGATGATAGGTTACTCTTCTCTGCTAAAGCTCGAGATTGGGTGCTAGTCATGAGCATGTCACTACTTTCTTGACTGTATATTCTAACTGGCTAATTATCTGTCACAGTCAAAAAGAGAACAACTTGTGCTAAGTGGCATACAATGAAGATAAATTCACCAAAGCCCGTATTTTATTGTGGTGGTTCTATCAGCAAAGTTATTGAAAGAGAATTATAGTACAAAACTAGTGGGTAAGAAGAACAATAAACATCAGCAATGATTTGATTCTCTCATTCTAAATTACATAGCAAATTGTAGTTGTACCAAAAAATACCAACTGAAACAAACTAATGCTATCAATTATTAGTAAAAGGAAACGTTATAATAATGGGTGGTGCTATCCACAAATTTGCCACAGCCCTACCACCAAACATAGGCAATGATCTGATTACGTAATTCAAGATAATGTAGTGAATTAGAGTAGCAATACTAATTTACCAACTAAGAGTAACAAATTATACCTGCAGAAGGTCTATTAGACTTGACTGTTGGTTCTCGATCTGAACCAACTGCTTCCGAATCAAGGACAGGTCCCCATCCTTGACGCCGTCACCACCGTCGCCATGGTGATCCTCCTCGACAACGTTATCAGATCCACTAACAATCTCCGAATTCCCCGATTCCTCAAACGGAACCACCCGCGACCCCGACTTCAGCCCCTTATCCTCTTTGAGCACCATCTTCTTCACTTCGAACCTCGACCTCCCGTTCCCCTCATTGCCCTTCTCACTCCTCTCTTGGCCGCTGCGCGGAGAGACGGCAATCTCCACTTTCCAATCGGGATCCGCCTTAGGGGTCTTGGGCGTTGGAGTGCTTTTCTTCCTCGTGGTTGTGGGTGTCGCAATCGGCGGCGGCGACCTGCTCATCGTGGTCTTGCTCTTCCGTGGAACCGAAGAAGTCGAGCCCATGCTCTCTGTCGAATCAAGAAACATTAGCAAATTTACAAGCATAAATAATCAGACTGAGGCTGTCGAGTGATCAATGTATCACCTCTGTGAGAAATAGAATCGTCAGTAGTGGCGGCATCGCCGGGCAAGTCCCTCCAGACCTCCAGCATCTTGTTCATGCTCTCCCGGACGATCTTCACCTTGTCGAACCGGCGGGCCTCGAACCTGGCGACGCAGGCCTCCTTGTGTCCACCCAACGCGTCCCTCTCCGCCACCCCGATCCGCGTCAGCGCCTCCGCCGCGGCCTTCCTCGCCGCCCAGTCGTCGCTGCTCAAGAACTCCGCCAGACACGCAACCAGCGCAGCGAGCGCGTTCTCGCCCCCCGCGGCGCCGGAGGCGCCCGCGCTGCCGAGGAGGGACAGCAGCGCGGGCTTCGCCTTGAACGCGCTGCTGCGGGCGAGCTTGAGGAGCCTCGGGAGCAGGCGTTGGATCTGGTGGAGGAGGTCCGGGTCGGGGTCGGAGGAGTCGATCGCGGCGGAGAGGCAGAGCGCGGAGGAGGTCTGGGCGGAGAGCTCCTGCTCGTGGAGGAGGGAGTCGGAGAGGGGGCGGAAGAGGGAGGAGGAGGCGAAGGAGGAGGGGTCGGAGAGGGAGAGGGAGCGGACGGCGTCGAGGAGGGCGGCGCGGACGGAGGAGTCGGGGTCGCGGAGGCGGGGGAGGAGGAGGGAGGAGATCTTGGGGTGGTGGGGGCGAAGGGGGAGAGGGGAGGCGGAGAGGAGGGAGAGGAGGCGGAGGGAGTGGCGGCGGAGGGCGGGGCGGTCGGAGGGGCGGGCGGCGGATAGGGCGGAGAGAAAGCTGGGGAGGGAGGAGGAGGGGAGGGAGCGGACGATGGAGTCGAGCTCGGCGGCGGCCATGGGCTCGGTGTCGCGGTCGGAGAGCTTGATCATGCAGCGGGTCACGCGCTTCTTTACGTCCTCCTCCTCCGCCAGCCGCCGCTGCTGCTGCTGCTGCTGATGATGAGCCATTGTGTTGCTTTGGTGAGATCTGATCTGCACTGCTGCCGCTTTTGTTAGTCAGTCGGTTTTAGAAAAAAGCGAGGACATTATCGGATCTCGTCTCCCGGGGGGTGGTGTGAGAAAGAACAAGCGGTAGTACAACTGGCCACCTACTAATATAGCTTTCACGCACTTTTTTTCAAAATTCTTCCCTACTAATTTTAACTTATTACATATTTCTTTCCTCTTTCATTTGTCTTCTAATTAGATTATAGACTATAGATTTCGTTGATGTTTGTTTTGTACCTTTTATATATATATATATATATATATATATATATATATATATATATATATATATATATATATATATATATATATATATATGGGAAAGGGTTTGTATTTATATACATCATCAAATTTGGTGTTACCTGCAAAGATGGATCAAACAAATCAAACAAGGGACTGGGTCTCTGTTGATCTAATAAATGTATTCTCGGTTTTGCAAATTCAAAATTTGTCATTAAACGTGATATCATACAAGTCTAATTCGTATTTGTACAAGAAAAGAACAACACAAGATCGAAATAAATAACTTAGAACAAACTCATTGCAGCCGAAATAAACAGAAAAGTTGACAGACACATGATGTTTGAAAAAAGATTCTTTTTACTGATAATTTGCAACAAAATTATAATGGCACTACGCCAAAAGAACAACTCGATTAAAATACTAGATCTTATTACTTGAACGATGCCACAAGACTTACAACTCGAGAAACTAATACGATCAATATTATTCCCGGCGTACATTATGTCATTTATAAACAAAAGATAACATCTCCGGCCGAATAGCTTCAAGTTACTAAACGAACTCCAACGCCTCAGCGCAATCTAACGACTCCCAACACTAGTAGAGATATGGTTCAACACATTGGGGAATGCACTGGTGTGCGGTCTCTAGCCGACTCACCTAAACTAATGCCATAATCATGTGATAACATATAAAATTATTAAGTGGTCTTTCTATTCTTGCCTTATTATCAGTTAACAATTGATAAGCATGATATATAGAGCATACATGTGTCATTGGTTAATAGTCTTATAAACAAATATACATGAACATAAATGTGTCACTTGACTCGGTTAATCTTACCTAAGTTTACCATCATTTTCTACAAATAATGTTATCATTCATAATATATAAATTTGTCACAAGTGTGTTCTTACATCAATTGTTAGTCTTCATAAAATATAAATGTGTCGCGAGTCGTCCATCCAAACAACTAGATAGACCAGCAAACATATGACATTAGCATACAACATAACTATATGAAGGTCACTGTCAAGCGTGCCATCTTTGACTACTCATGGTAAGAAGACGATCCTTCACGTGCAGGAATGGAGCCCTTCTGAAGGTTCCGAATTGTCTGTGCTAATACGTCAGCACTTATTCCCTTTGTTTTTCCTAGGCCGAACCGGTTTCGGTATTCTGACAGCCGTTCGAGGAACTAAACTTGTGCATAAGTTATGCATGACCATGCATGCATATGCAATTAGCTATTAAACATATAACATGCGATAACATAACTTGAAATAACTATGCAACATAGTTTCTTTTATATTAACACATTCCTCGAGCCATCGTTCGTGCTACCATTCTTTTCAGTCCAGAAATTTTTACCTTGGTGACTCAATAGTCCCAAACCTTTTTCACATTTCTATCTCTGAAATAAAAACACTATATTTCATATTATAACATAACAACACTATATTCCACATGGTAACATAACAACAATACTATATTCCAAATTCTATAACAACAGTACGATAATCCAAGTCTATAACAGAAGTATAAATAATCCATGTTATATATAGCAAGTTAGCAACAACCATATATATATATATATATATATATATATATATATATATATATATATATATATATATATATATATATATATTGGTTCTTTTTACTTAAGCATTAACAATCTCATGTCATATAAAAATAAAGCCAAGTAAATATCTTTTTATTTAGTGTGAAGGTAAATGAGAGAATGATCAAAACCATCCACCATTGACGAATCGACTCCGTTCCAACCGAGCAGATCTCTGAATAATTCTTTTGCACAAATTCAAGTCCAACCAGCCCCTTCGAACCAACATACCAGCCTAATGCATCACGCGAAGCCGGACATTACAATCATTGGGGGGTAGTTTACCATTTCTTCTTCTTTATCATAGGGTCTGCAAGATGTTTAAGAAATTACTCCCAGATCATTTCATAATTTAGAAGAGACATTCATGATGTTGTTTATCTAATACTTCTAGAGTTTTCTGTATCAGCCTACTTTCACTTACAGAGGAATAAGCAGAAAAACCATTGGATAGCATCCTATGATCCCTTAACCAGTGTGCACCTTCAACTGTATGATCCCTTAACCAGTGTGCACCTTCAACTGTTGAAAAAATATATCGACTATAGCCAACATATATTATTAGGTTGATTAGGAGATAATATATGAGTTCTAGATGGACTATGAAATACAAATTGTATATTGTTCTTGGTTATCTAAAGCAATACCAACATAACATGTTAAAAATATTTAATCTTTAGAAATCATAGAGAGTGAGAGGGGGGAGGGGGCATTAATTTCAAAATGTAAATATCTAACTTTATTATTAATCCATTGGAACTTTACATACTATTTTTAAAAGTTAAGTACCATTGGAACTTTATTATTAATACATTGGACCATGTCATTATTTATGTGTTATGTTGGCAACAATTTTGTCACGATATTTGTGGAGCTCATAATTTCATATTCACATTAAACTAATATCAATTTGGAATGCAATTATGCAAGTGGGCTAGTATGCAAAAAAGAAAAAGGAAGAAAAAAGGGAGTATCAAGGGCAACATTACAACTAGACATAGGCTAGCTAGCTAGCTAATAAGTAGATTTGTAGGTGGGTGGTTGAGAGGGTGGATATAAAATTGATAGAAAGGTCAAGCAAGATTGAAGGGGAGATGGAAGAGAAAACTATAGAAAAAGCCTTTCCTATTTCTACGCAAGGTTTTATAGATCAACAATCAATTCATCAATAGAAAGGTGAAGCAAGATTGAAGGCAAGATGGAAGAGTATCTGCTTTTCTTGGTTTTTTTTTTTTTTTAAATTTTAATTTACATGAAAGATTGTGAAGAATAAAAGAGAGAGAGAGAGAGAAGTGATAGCAAAAGAAACCTACACTCTTCCTTACCTTGGCAATTTATACTTCTACTTGTCCCGAACGTAAAGATTCAGTACGTTGCACGTACGAATTCGAAGACATCGACACGGCATTTATTGATTTTGTTGTGTCCTAATGTATGTACTAACCGTGTGAGTGCTCGTATGACTAATGTATATTATTTCATAAATATCGAGCGCCCATCAATGTTTGAATTTGAATGGCTCAGATTGGATTGAATAGTTGTTTCATGGCCAACATTAATAAGCCGGCATCTGGTACAAAGCTTGAGCATTTATGCCGAGATACACATAACCAAAATGTTGGTATTAGTCTACCATCTCGGGTTTTGATTTCTTTCATCTTTCGTTAGTGTTTGACCTTTTCGTCTCGTATTTCTTATGTCTTTTCCTATCTCGTATCATCTACTTGACTTCTTCGATATCTACTTTCTTCCGAACTGTGGGCACTCGAGACGGTCTCCTGCTCATGGTTTAGTATGCCGCTCAATCAACTGCTTCCTCGATATAACTCAGTTCATCAAGAAGTCGGTTCTCTCTCTTATGTATCCGAGTGTCCCAGATGGAAGAAATCTTTAAATTGTTGGGTGCTCACGTTACTACAGACAAACTTCTTAGCTGAGAGTACAGACTACAGAGTAATTGGGCCAACCTATATTAAGTTTTCATTAATAAACAGCGCAGGCCATTTATCGCTCATCAGACACGAGAGGAACATGTTCGCAATTGCATCTCCTGACTTGGTCTCACAAAAAAAAGAAAAGAAAAAAAGAAAAAGAAAAATCTCCCTGACTGATATAAGAAAGGAAAACAAAGAAACCACATGCTACTTCTCGTACAAAATTTGTAGGAATTAATCTAGAGATCGTATTGTTTTGGGAAGAGTGTTAAGCTTTGATCAATGTACCGGAAACCATGCGAGGGGTTAGATCGCAGCCGAGACTGCATCCAGTACTGTTGGTAAAACCACACAGAAGACCAACACCGATAAATTCACACTACGTTCTTCTTAGATTTCTTTTTATTTTTCTTTGGATCTTGAAAAAGTTACGAAATTTGTATTTAGGCATCCATAATCGGCCTATTTAGTATTTTAATTTGGACCAACGGTAGGCTCGTCATTCATGTACACTGATGATGAAAGAGTCATTATAGTGGACAGAGGAAATGAAATTATAGTAGGTATGGATATCTACCAGGAGGTAGATAGAGTGATTCTTACAACAACACAAGCTAGTCGGTTGAGTCAACTGTTGGTTCAAGATCCAAATAGTAATTAGATCGATTATGAAAACCAAAATATAAATTTTGTAACTTATTCAAGACTCAAAGACTAAAAAAAAAAAAAATCCTACTTCTTAATTAACATGACTTGAGAAGTATACACATCTACAATCTTGAAACGAACTCAGGAAAAGCCTGTCTTCTGTCCCTTCACGAGAAACTCTGTGACTAGAGCTTCTGTATATCCATAAGAAAAGAACAAATTATATCTATTTTCCCCTTGCTTGGCTCTATATGACAATACACATGAGAATTAGCGAGAAATGAATAGGTTCATTTGCTTTTTTTGGGAACTAGTCATGGTCCCTAGGGCTACGGCCAATCAACCTGAAAAATTACTTTAAATTTTGCTGTATACACTGTTTTGTCTATTATTTTCAGTAAGAGTGATTTCAGGGGCTTACATTTTTGTTTTAGTCAAAGTCGGAGTGCTCGAGGGCTGCGATGGACTCTTGTCCACACTTAAAGATGCTAGTAAGTCAAGAAGTTCCAAATTTCAAGCGTGGCATAACATCGGCAAGGAAAAATAAAGAAAAAAATAATGGAGGAAAAAGAGGAGGTTAATTTGGAATATAGCCAGGTACCCAGTAATTAAGTTTGATATCCGGAAGGTTACATGTCATTCTCAGGAAATATTTGGGTTCAATGGTATACGAGTAAAGACTGGATTGTGCAGATCTTTTATGAAGTATAAATTTTGAACCTCATCTTGATTCTTTGAATTCAGAAAGTTACTGATATTACAGAGATAATGAAATACCAATTACATAAAATATAAAAAATAAAAAAATCACTCAAAGCATCGAAATTTACGTAAATTTTACTGAAAGCATAAAAGTTTTACAAATTACGAAAGAATTATAAACATGCCTATCCGAAAAGACTTTTTATATTAACAAATTTTAAAAAAATATATAATTAACTGCCATCGTCCCTTTCTCTTGCACTCCATTAGCAAACTGAAATGTAAAAAAAAAACAGAAAATTTACTGTAACGAAATAAATTTACATTAAATTCATGTAAACGAAATAAGTTTGAATTTTTTTTAAAAAAAGTCACGGTCCGCCAACAGTGTTGGCGGAAAACGCAACTTTTGTACACGTACGCAGACAAACAAATTAAAAAAAAAAAAAAACGTGGGCCCCACGGCCAAATTCCGCCAACAGAGTTGGCTGAAATTGGGGGGGGCCAATTTCAGCCAACTCAGTTGGCGGAATTTGGCCCCATGGGGCCCACGTTTTTTTTTTGTGGTTTGGTTTGGTTTGGCTTGTTTACTTAGTTTGGTTTGGTTTTTTTCGTTGGTTTATTTTAATTAGTTATATTTTTGTTTTATTTATTTAGTTTAGTTTAGTTTTGTAATTAGATTTAAGTAAATTTATTTTAACGAAATAAAATTAAAATAAATTAATTGGAAATAAATATTTATAAATATTTTTTTCGGAAATTTGTTTCCAAAGTATCAAAATTTGTATAAATTCCATCTAAAGCATAAAAGTTTAAAATATGACGAAAAAATATCAAAATGAATTGGACATTTATATTTATAAATATTATATTTTTATCGTAAATTTTTTCGTCGTTAACAGACGTTAAAAAATAATAATGTTAAAAATCTGTCGTAAGACTATTACGTCTGCCGTCGAGCAGACTTCGAGCAGACTTCAAGCGGCCATAACTACTTGTTTTGAGATCGTTTTTCGTTAAATAATAAGTCGATTTGTATGTTTTCGACGAGAGTAACACAAATCATGTAGAAAAAAAATTTATCCGAAACAAGACGCATATGTTACAGGCAAAAATATAAAATATAAAACTTCAAACTATCATAACTTTTGACTGGGAGATCGAAACAAGCTCCAGTTTGAGCCAAAATGACCGTATGGAAAAGTACTTCGGGATAAACGGTACCGTTTGACGGACTTTGGAAAATTTTAGAATCGTCAAAAAACGATGTTTTGACCTCCAAATTTGACTTTGGGTAATATTATTTTTGAATATTTAAAATTTACTGTAGGAAAATAAATTTATATTGGATGTGGGGGCCCACGGATTTAAAACGATGTTTCGATCTACAAAATTTTTTTTAGAAATATTTAAATTAATTATTTTATGTCTATTATGAAAAAAGAACTAATAAAACAAAAAAAATAATCAAACCAAACCAACTAAATCAACCAAAACAAACCAACCCAAACCATCCAAAAAATCCGTGGGCCCCACACCAAAATTCAGCCAACATAGTTGGCGGATTTTGGGTGTGGGGCCCACGGTTTTTTTGGGGTGGTTTGGGTTGGTTTGTTTTGGATTGTTTTGGTTGGTTTTATTTAGTTGGTTTGTTTTAATTGGTTTTGTTTTATTATTTGGTTTAGTTTTTTTTATTTAGTTTTTTTAGCCAACAATTTCAGCAAACATTTTTTTATTTTGTTTTTTTTATTTAGTTTTGTTTTAGATTTTAATTTTTTTAATTTAATTTTGTTTTGAATTATGGTTTGCTTTGGTTTTTTTATTTATGGATTGATGTTGGTTCAGGAATTGGTTCACATGGAAGGGAATAATGCTTCTCGGTTTGATGCACCCCAGTTTGAAAAAAAATAAATTTCTAAATATTTAGTTTTGTTTTTTTATTTATGGATTGATGTTGGTTCAGGAATTTTTTTTATTTAGTTTTATTTTTTATTTAGTTTTGTTTTGAAAAAAATATTTCTAAATATTTCTTTCCAATTAATTTATTTTAATTTTATTTCGTTAAAATAAATTTACTTAAATCTAATTACAAAACTAAACTAAACTAAATAAATAAAACAAAAATATAACTAATTAAAATAAACCAACGAAAAAATCCAAACCAAACTAAGTAAACAAACCAAACCAAACCAAACCAAACAAAACAAAACCAAAAAAAAAAACGTGGGCCCATGGGGCCAAATTCCGCCAACTGAGTTGGCTGAAATTGGCCCCCCCCAATTTCAGCCAACTCTGTTGGCGGAATTTGGCCGTGGGGCCCACGTTTTTTTTTTTATTTGTTTGTTTGCGTACGTGTACAAAAGTTGCGTTTTCCGCCAACACTGTTGGCGGACCGTGACTTTTTTAAAAAAAAATTCAAACTTATTTCGTTTACATGAATTTAATGTAAATTTATTTCGCTACAGTAAATTTTCTGAAAAAAAAAACCTTCATTAGAAGGACATTTTTTTTTTTTTTTTACACTCTCTTACTCTCTCTCTCTCTGTCACTCTACTCTCTCTCTCCCCCTGTCACTTTACGTACGCTCTGACCCTCGTCTTGAGCATCTCGTCGCTCGGCCGCAGCAGCGCCAGGAGCGTGAACTGCACCCCACTCTTCCGGCACGTCTCGTGCCGCCGCCTTATCCTCTTCTCGAGACTGTACGAGAAGTACTGCGGGAACTATCTTCCCTTCGGATAGACGTTTTTATGTTTTTTTTTTCGTAATTTGTAAACCTTTTATGCTTTCGGTACAATTTACGTAAATTCTGATTCTCTGATTGAAAATTTCTGTAAAAAAAAAATCAAGGAGTATAGATAGCTTCCAGCTTGTACGCTTCATCTACTGCTAGATCTCTACCATGTGGTCTCCCTCCCCAATGAGTGAGGGAGGGGATATGCTAACAAACGCATGTGACTGTCATCTGTTGGTTTGCCCCGCCGGTAGCGTGCGGCCAAGACACGAAACGATGTCGGCTGCGGTTGCGGTTGCGGTTGCGGCTGCGGCTGCGGCTGCGACATTTAGTCTTCTCCGTGGCGCCACCCTGATCTTCGTCTCCTGACATGTGCATTGTCACTCTGTCCTCTCTTCCTATACGACACTAAATTAGGCACACTTCACTGTCAAGGTATATAATTGAAATGGTTCGGCAAACTAACAATGCGAGTTCTTCTTAGGTTGGTAGAGTGATGATTGTTGTTTAATGATTCCATTTGCATCGAATGAGCTAGCTTATAATCCATTCTTGTTTGTTTATTTGCAGCAGTTGGTGGAGTACTGTTGGATAAATTCTGTTACAATTGGGCACATCAGCGATATAATCTAAGGATTTTTCATATTATTCCATGTTATATGGGAAATATTAATATTATTTTCTTGTTAGATTAAAAGATGAGAACACCTTTCTGTAAGTGTCGTTAAAAATTGAAACTTATAGGAGGTGTTCTCAACTTTTAATCTAACAGGAGATAATATTAATATCTTCAATCTAACAGGAGAGCAGTATCAAAACCCCCTATAATCTACTAGCAATAGACTGAACAGTGATTCTTTACTACGTGTTGAGCAAAGTTGAAGGTGGTGCTACCGAATTTATGGAGGATTAACTTTGAAGAAATCTCAACCATTGAGATTAATCCAATTTCATGGGATTATCTTGTCCAAAATATCAAAATTGAACCTAAAATACTCTTGGTGTGATATGATAAAATCCCATCTAACCCCTACAAATCCAATTGGAGAGAGCTCTTCTCTACTCTTCTACAGAGGAGGGACTTTGGATCCCCAACTGGTGGCTCTTCTTGGCTCTTCAGACTTTGAGTCTTATATAATTCATATAAGTTTCATAATTAGTGTTTATATTTTTATATATACATAATTAATGTTGGGGTCTCAAAAAATGTCACTAATGTCTTAAAAGTATATTACTAATTATATTTGGTGACACTTTTAAAACTTAAACACTAATTATGTATATATAGAGATCAAAATACTAATTATAAAATTTATATGAGATCCAAAGTCTAAATATTTCCTTCAAAGCTAAATAAAAGTTTGGCTGTATCATTTTGATGTGGTTCTATCTAGTGGACAATAAAGGACATCTTTAATATTTGCAAGTCTAACGAGTAAGAACCGAAGTAAAGTTGTACCTAAATTAATTTTACGTGCAAATTTGAAAGTAATCATCCTTCCAGAAAAAAAAAAAAAATATACTGTATCAATACATAGAGAGAGAAAAATCCTTGTACCTTCATATTTACCGACCCATAACATTACTTGATGCAAGTAGTGTTGCACCGACGATGTTGGTATTTATACTATTACACGATAAAAGCTAAAAAAAAAAAATTGAGTCACATCTCACTTTATTTATCATAACTCAATGTGCACTCCACTACTTTACCATAATGTACAACACCTTTCACTTCCGTCAAAAACTAACGGTTAACTCCGTTGACCGTTAATTTTTGACCTAAATATCCGTAACAAATCATCATTATTACGAGTCCCCCTCCTAGGTCTGGAAAGAGAAAAATGATATTTCGGTTAAAAATTAACGGTCAACTGTTAACCGTTAGTTTTTTTACGGAAGCAAAAAAGATTATACATTATGGTAAAACAAGTAGGATGCACCTTGAATTATGATAAATAATGTGGAGTGCAATTCAAATTTTCTCAAACTAAAATAACTTTTACAAGCAACAAATATATATGGATACTATTGGAATAGATAAATATATAAGGCCCATAAGCATAAGTTTTATCCTCACGAAAAAGACGGAGCTAGAAATTTTTTTTAGAGGGGATATGAGAATTTTTTTTAGTAGAGACTGTGTGGAGATTCAAACCCAGGCCTCTACAGATGCAACATGTTCTTTGATAGAATTGTAAGATATAAAATTACTAGTAAATTTCTTTTTTCTTTTTTTTAAGTCCAAACTATAGTCCGGACTAGTCTTCCTTATGCTCCACTGCTCACAAACACTTATCGAATTTTGGTATAGTAACATGTTAACATAGTATCATAGTAATCCAGATTCAATATTCACTGTTCCGAATTGTATAATGAGACATTTTTTTAAGTTAACACTAGAACTTTATTGTGCCGGTAGCGATTTTATCATAAAGGAATAAGCCAACTAGATTACAATCATCTGGACATGGCTACATTTGACTCGAGTCTCTTGACTTTCAACAGTTTTTTTTTTTTTTTTTTTAAGGTATATATAGATACTTGGGTAATGTCCTTGCATGTTAAGATAAGTATTGTGAGAATTTTAATTAGATTTAGGTATTGTACTTCCATTATATGTATAATTAATTTGACAAATATATTAAAAGTTTTAATTAGATATAAACACAGAGAAAATATATTTAATCTAGTTATGCATAATTGTTTGTAAAATTGTGGTTCGTTGGTTACGATAGAATACTTTCGTAAAGATATACATTGTTTAATTTTTTTTTTATAAATTTTAATTCAGGAATGACATATCCAAATAAAATAAAATATTTATGCATAATTGGTAGGAGGTTTTTGAAAAGTCCCATGCTCGTTGTGGGTTAGGGTGTCAGGACGGTTGGGTTGGTCAGTAAATGTGGAATCATGCTCGGTGTGTGTGTTTGTGTGTGTGTACGTTTTGGTAGCAATAGATTATTTCTGTCCTCAATTATCCCCACATGGCCTGAGGAGCAATTATATATCTTGTAATGTTTGCATCCCATGTGCTAACATGGTCCCTTCCCTATGACTCATTAAATTTATAGACTAATCTTATGTACTTTTTTTAAAATTTTCTACTATTTATTAACTTGCTATATCAAAATACCATTTTTTTGGTTTTATTTTGTTGTCCTTTATTAACATCAAATTACTGTCACATGCTTCACAAGTGACTTGTATATTAAGGAACTTATAGCTTTCTTCCTCCTATCTTTTATCTAATTCTAGTGCTGGTCAGCAAGAATATTATCTTTATCAGAAAATTTACTGTAACGATAAAATAATTATAAAAATTAAATACATCGATATAAGTTTGAAAAATTTAATAAGGACGATACGAATCGCCATCTGAGTTGGCGAAAAATTAGAAAACTGAATTTTCGCCAACCCAGTTGGCAAAAATCCGAACATATATTAAAAAAAAAAAAAAACAAACTTTCGCCAACTCTGTTGGCGAAATCTGCAAAAAAAAAAAAATATAATTTTTTAAAAAAAAAAAATAAAAAAAAACAAAATTTCGCCAACTAGGTTGGCGAAAAAAAAAAATTTAATAAAAAAAATTAAAAAATATTAAAAAAAATAAAAAAATATTAAAAAAATAGGAAAAAAATGTTTTTTTTTTTTTTGGTTTTTTTTTTTAGGGTTTATTTGTTTTGGTTTTATTTTTGGTTTTTTGGGTTAATTTTTTTAGGGGTTTATCTGTTTTGGTTTCTTTTTCTTTGTGATTTTTTTGTTTGATTTTATTTATAGGTATGTTAATAGTACCACTTTTAGCGGTTCGGTTCGGTCCAAACCGACCCGATCTTTCAAAAACCGAAAAAATCGACAACCGATTTTTTACAAACCGAAAACCGAACCGAACGTTAACAAACCGATCAAAACCGAACCGAAAATAAATTTCGGTTTTACGGTTCGGTTCGATTTTATGGGCCAATCGGGCCGGGCCTTGTAACAAAAGCCATTATACCTAAATAACAGTAAATTTTTTGAATATACAAGTTAAAATACAGTAAAAAAAAATCTGTTTTTGATTCCAAAAACAGATTTTTTCGGTTCGGTTTTCGGTTTGTAAAAAATCGGTTGTCGATTTTTTCGGTTTTTGAAAGATCGGGTCGGTTTGGACCGAATCGAACCGCTAAAAGTGAGTACTATTAACATACCTATAAATAAAATCAAACAAAAAAACCACAAAGAAAAAAAAACCAAAACAGATAAACCCCTAAAAAAATTAACCCAAAAAACCAAAAATAAAACCAAAACAAATAAACCCTAAAAAAAAAACAAAAAACATTTTTTTCCTATTTTTTTTTAAATATTTTTTTATTAAATTTTTTTATTTTTCCAACCTAGTTGGCGAAATTTTATTTCTTTTAAATTTTTTTATTTATTTTTTTAAAAAAAAAATTTAATTTTTTTTTCTCCAGATTTCGCCAACGGAGTTGGCGAAAGTTTTTTTTTTTTTTTAATATATGTTCGGATTTTCGCCAACTGGGTTGGCGAAAATCCAGTTTTCCAATTTTTCGTCAACTCAGATGGCGATTCGTATCGTCCTTGTTAAATTTCTCAAACTTATATCGATGTATTTAATTCTTATAATTATTTTATCGTTACAGTAAATTTTCTGTATCTTTATTGTGAATAACTTTTTATCAAAACTAGTCAATGCACCTGCGTTGTGTAGAAATAATTTTTCTTTATGATACTGTTGAAAAATTAGTTAAAATTTTAAATTATACTAAAATAATTTAAATTTAATTAGAATATATTTTAATTATAATTTGTTACAGATATATAATTTTAGTTAGATGATACAAAGTAGTTAGGTGATACCAGAATTTTATGATTTCATACACATTTGTTAAAGTCTAAAAATTAATTCAAAATTTTAATTCTTAATTACACAATTATATATATATATATATATATATATATATATATATATATATATATATAGTGTTCATATTTTTACATGAGTCATGCACATGTGGACCAATAAGAACAGTTTATTCCTATTGGTCCATATGTGCATGACTCATTTCTATTGGTCTACATGTGCATGACTCATGTAAGAATATGAACACTATGACTCATATTCCGTTTACCTTATATATATATATATATATATATATATATATATATATATATATATATATATAAAAACTTAAAACCTCTTTATAAGCAGAGAGGGAATGGAATGATCCACATCTTTACGGACTTAACAATAAATTTAGGATCCCATAACCAAACTCTTGTTCAAGTTCAAGTTGTCCAAATTAGGAGGTAGAGAAGTGTCACGTCTTGCTTCCCTAGTACTTCACACATGTCTAGACTATACAATTTACAAATACATCCATATTTGCATCCGCAATTATCACTTTGTAAATTTCTAGGATAAGATTAACTGGGGATCAATTCTTGACTAAACATATACTATATCCGAAGGAAGCAATTTTCGTTTAAGATTAGTCTAGTTTCTTACTACACCACTTATTTACAATCTACCAATCCAAAATATATTTACGTAATTACAATGTGTCTACTACAAAATGAACGAGATACTATCAGTAGTACAAGTCCTCCATTCCAGCATTCTACTCATGCTCCTCGGTCTCCTCCACCCTACACAACAGGAGTTTCTCATCGAGATCCGCATTTACGTCTAATGAAATAAATATTAGGTCATCAAAGACATGTAAAACTCCAATATTAAATATTTTAAAAGTAAAATAAAAGACTATTGACCAATGCTTACGTCCGACTTACATATCATGATATGTTTAAAGAAGATGTATTTTAATTTTAATTTTAATCTATGCGATACTGTCACCACCACTTTTCACCCTAGGAGTATTTTGGTAATTTTGCATGTATAATTTTAGTTTATTATATTATATTAATAGTTAGTCTAGAATTAATTAGTGTTAGTAATAGTGCTAGTTAATTATAATTAAATTAGTTAGTTGTCATGGAGAGAATATTTTCTTTTAGTTGTAGATATTCATTTCTTTAATTAATTAGATTCATTTTTCTCTTTAATTTGAATTTGAATTGGATGATAGAATGACAAAATTAGTAATTAGAACCAATTACAAGTCCATGTAATGGACCCCCTTGTCATGAAGAGAATTGAATTTCAAATTCCCTCCATTTATTCCTACTTCTTTTCCAAACATCATCATTTCATTTTTTCTCCTAAATTTAGATCTGGAATTTAATTTACATTTTATTTCTTCACCAAATTATTTTATTGCACTTCCATTGGAGAGTAAGGAGCTTGGAGCACAAGGAGGAGCTTGAGGAGGAGTCCAATTCTTGGAGGATCGTATCCGATTCATCTCTTCCGTGTCCAAATTTGAAATTCTCCAAAGAGGTTACCAAAACACTAGATAATTCTCTCAATTTCGTCAACTTCATACTTAGGAACACCCCTTGGACCAATAGAAACCTTTCCTTGGTTGGAATTGACCCTCAATTGGTAGATCTAGGTACTAGGAGTCTTCAATTCAGTAGATCTATACTTGTGTCATGTGAAATATTAATTTTATGGCTCAATTTGAAAAAAAATTCAAATTGTGTCCTTGTGGTGTTTGATTTGTGTTCTCATATGGACTCTTAGTGTCTAATTAGTTGTGTAATGGTGTCCATGTATCCACAATTGGATGCATTGAGTCCGTACATCATGATACTAGTGGTATTGAATTGGTCATTTCTTCATACTAGTGCTCAATTATATCAAATTCTTATAGATTCATTAGATTTGTTTAATTTTACTTAATTCTAGTTATATTTTATATATTAATTTTGTTCATGAAAATTTGGTGGTGTATTGGAGTGTTTGGAGAGTGTATCATGAGAGTATCATAGAATTTGGTGTGATACTTATGTGGTGCACACTTAGTGTTTGTGTTATTGTTTATGTTAGTGTGTGTGTTGCTAGAGTGTGACGTGCACACTAGAATCTAGTGTTAGTAGTGTGAGAGTGTAGTGGCATACTTGTTTGTATTAGAGTGGTTCTTTGATGGCATGGCAGGCTACTGTTTGTTCATGAGTGATTGGAGTGTGTGCATTTGGAGTGGCTTGTGTTCTCTGTGAGCACAACATGCAAGAGGTAGCATGATCGAGTGCAGTGTGCTTGGGTTGTAACTGGCAGCTAAGGTGGGGGCTCTGTGAAGCAATGCATGGTTAAGGGGGAGCTCGGGTTCAAGATAAAGGTGGGGGAATAGCAGTTTCCAAACTGCTGCATGCAACAGTGCATACTGCAGTATTGTAGTAGACTGCACATATGTTGGGAGTTTGGATTCTGCTGCAGCTGCTTGGGTTGAGGGGATCAGGTGAGCACAACACATGTTAGAGCTCGAGCAGTGGTAGCAGTAAGGGTGTGTGTGTATGACTTCAGTTGGGATATCTGCAGGTGCTTGGTGGTCAAAGCAGTATTAGCAGGCGGTGAGGAAATTCCAAAGTGCAGTGTTTGTATCAGTAGTTGATAATACAGGCCTGGGTATTTAGGGTGGAAGTTGCTTGCTGCTGGTGCAACAAGTTTAGATATTGGCTTGAGGTTGAGTATCAAGTAAAGATGCATCCTAGTATGGGTCTTAGAGTGAGGGTTGAGGGCAAGTGTACTAGCGCATAATGAGATATCTATTCTACTATATAATGCCAAAAGTAGGTTTCACCGTGGAAGTTTTTTTTCCAAAAATGTCCTTCAATATATTTACTAATTAAAAGAATACCTACAATAAATTCCATTGATAACCATTTAAGAGATTCATTAATGTATTACGGAAATCAAAGGGTTCATACTACTTGCTAAAACTTCTAAGATGTTCCCACGGAATTTGAAGGGTTGAATTCTTAACCTATATAATTAAAAACAACCAAGTTAAATCAACTCATCAACATCATCCACTCCAAGATACGTGCAAAGCACGTGCATATATACTAGTTAAGTATTAGAGGTAGTTGGATAGTGTCATAGTATCAAGGTATTGCTAATAGGTAATTGTTTAGAGCGGGATAATTGGGTATTAGTAAAGGATTGAGTATAAGTATTAGGATGTTGGTATCACATGATACCATGAAGATAGGTAAATAGATAACTTAGGTAATATACTATGAGTATTGAGTTAAGGTAGATGTTAGTATTCGTATTGGGATACCAATAGGTAAGTTGATATTGATACTAGGGTTTGGTTCAAAGCCAAGGTAATCATACTAAGATAATTTAGATAATAGATATAACTGGTATATATATATATGTCATATATATTGATACTTACTATATATAGTATCTTAGTATCTAATATTAGCTAGTATAGTTAGTACCTTCAAGGTATGGACCTAGAAACCTAGGTATAGGCTAGTATTACCTAAAATTGACTAGTTTGACTTAGAGTTGACATAGTTTGACTATTTTGACCTATTTTGACCTAGAAAATGTTTGAGACTTAGAAATTTACTAGTTTAACTTCATTATCATTCTAAAACAATGTGTTGACTTGATATTATATATTTAGGTCCTTGAGGCACTGATACAGATACAGTTTGATACTTCATCCCAGATTTCAGACGAGTACATTCTGTGATAGTTTTCCGTTTATGATATCTTCTATGTTTCTTGTATCTAGTGTAGATATCTTTGATTTCTTGACACATGGTTACACAGATTGATATTTTTGGATCCCGTCATGAGATGTTATTCCTTGTGTATCTTGGTGTATCTTGTGCAAGCATTGTTGTTCTTGTACTTGTATAGACACCGATTCTTGAGGAGAATTGTTACCTTCTCATAGAATTCCGTGTCGTAGAGTGCCATGGTTGGATCCACTATACCAGTCGGGGGCGAAAAGTGTTAATGTAGATATGTGATCATACCCTCCGTGTGCATGCCTTGTTCCTTGTGAGTGTTAATCATACACGCGCATATGATTAACCAAGCCCTAATCCTTGTGCAAGTTCCCAAGCCGATCATATGTTGAAGTTAGTACTCACTCACTTAGCTAGTTATATTTCTTGATAATTGTATAGAATACTCATTGCTCTTGTATTTATTTACAGCATTCCATATCTTGTATATTTCTTACTCTTATTCTATTTATCTTGTATTTTTTCTATTTAATGTTACATAGTCTTTATCATTTATTTGAACTGCTGTTAGAGGTGTGCTTCGTTCCAATCCTGACTGGATAATATCTTTTAGTGATTGTTGTGCTCTACATTCCGGGATTTAAGAGTTATGCTATAGACATAGCTGCTCTTACACTGTGGACCTTGAGGTGACAACTGTAGAGATCTAGACTAGTGCCTTTTTTTTATTCCATATCATGTCTAGTTTCTTTCCTTTAGAATGTTATCTGGTTTATTTTTCTTATTCATTCTTCCTTTAGATTATTGTGATTGAGTACATGATAGAACTAGTTGTATTAGTATGATTGATATTCAGATATTGTTGACATAAATAACGTTATACCGTCGATTGCTGCGACGTAGGCTGGACGTACCCACGTACTCGTATCCCTATACCGGATGCTGGTCGTGACAGAGACCGAGTTAAGGACTTGTGCAAAAATTTCTTTGCTTGTCCGCGATGAAGAGCTAAAGTACTGCTTTGATTGTTATTATATTGCTAAGATTCATTCTATGTGACCCTAATGTTCTTCTCCCACCCATATGATGCAACATAACACCCACAAGCAAATCCTAATTACAACCAAGCCTAGACTATTATTATCTTGCTAAAATGGTACGTGTTTAGATCCGTATGCACGAAAACCACGATGTGATGCAAAAACATCATGATATAAAGCATTCAGTTATAGTGAACAACTTTACAATTAGGTATACCAGGATTTGACTTATAGGTTTCATCGTGTATCTAAATGTCTATGTAGAACACGTCCTAATAAATTCCGAGTGTCCATCCCCTACTCGTTTGTCTTACAGAAATGAAAAGAAAGATAAATATCTTTCCTTTGAAAAATTATAATATTCATTGAATTTTTTTTTATGTTTGAAAATGTCAAAAAAATAAATACTTAAAAGTGAAAAAATAATTCCTTGGTTGGATGGAAGAAACTATTTTTCTCCCTAATTTTCTTTACATTAGGAATCAATTTTCTTTCCTCCTCAATTCCTTTGGCTCCCAAACATAGGAAAGTAATCACTTTCCTTTTCCAACCCCATGATTCCACAAACCAAACGATGCCTAAAGATTATTAATGGTTATCAGTGAGTAGATACTAATCCTAGCATATTCAATTGTGAACCTGCGGTTAAAAAAATTTACCGCTCAACATTTCCGGATCAAAATTTGGTTCTCCCCTAAAATTTCCGAAAATTTCAATAAAATTTCGCTTGTATTACTTGATCCGAAAACTGTTAAACACACAATTCCATGTGCAAAGCAAGCTTTCTTGCTGCCATGATATGGGAAATCTGCATTATCAGCAGAACAAAGAGAGGTAACTGGTGGAACCTTGTTGAAAATATTTCTAGCAACTATCTACAGCATATCCAAAAGATGCCGACACCAGTATGACTTTTGCAGAACAGCTGGCATCTGGATTTTAAATTGGGCAGTGCTTTACTGAACATTGATGGCCCGCCAAAACCCAAATATCTCTGGTGCGATATGAACATTGATGGCTGCCAAACTGATTTTTGTACTCTTCAGCAATCATGAGAGAGGTGTAAAAGTTGTAAGGAATGAAAATCACATGATGCTTAATATTTTCAACAATGCAAAGTACTGTATACTATTACAGTCATATTTTACAAAAGAGAACACAAAACTGCAATTATCTAGTCCTCCAAGTTCATATATAGGGATAGATATCAAACAAAATTTCTCTTACACAAGGCATCTTCGGTTACTCCATCCTCTATTAAGTCACCACTAGAGACTTTCATAGAGTTTCATAGAATCTTTCATGTGGGTACTCAAGATTGAGATATGACCATCATCATTATTCTCCTTTCTCAGAGTTCTAAGTACTTGGATGACGTACTCATATGTAGGTCCATACAGCTGAGACGCACACGCCGCCTTAAAACACAAAAGCTTCTGATCATCTGTTATAATAAGAAACAAATTCTCAAAAAATAGAAGAAAAGAATTGAATTATATATGACATGGTTACTTAAGTAGCATCAATTTTCCAATTGTAGAATTCTATTTAGTTCAGCTCCTACGAGAAGATGAGCTGCTTTAAGTTGACTAATTTACTTTGGGACCAAGTATTCAACAACTGAATGAAAATTCTCGACGAGCAAAAAGAATAAGTACAGAGGTTGACAGGTCGCAGTGAATGGGTACAGCTCTTAGCACAAATTTGGCACTAAACAATGTCCAGGCAGATGGCACTAAGTACTAATATAATTATTAGTATTGTGTTTCAGAAACTAATGAAATACTCCCTCCAATTACTTATCTAAAATTCAACAATGATAACTCAATGTTAATATTAAGCAAAGGACTACATAAGCTCACAACTACGGATATTGTTCACTTAAATACCTTCGATTATCACAATTTTGCAACTAAATACCCTGTACTGTTTTTATTAGCAACTTCATATCATAAGTTCTGTAAGTTGCAAAACAATGCACGGTGTTTAGTTGCAAAACTGTGATATTGAACATATATTAGTAAAAAGTAGCCAAACTATAAACTAAAAATACCGACCAGATTGATCTAGTAGAGATGAACTGCCAAAGTGACGTGTTTTCCACCAATCAAATCGAAGCTTCCATGTGTCTCTAGCATTTCCCACGAAGAAAATTTTAGGGATTCTGTTGGTATAGATTTTGTTGGTTTCTCCTCCTCTTTGTGGATTTATGGATGTACAATCTTCATACTCTATCAGAGTGGCTGTCAGGAGGCCACGGAAACACTCTGCGAACTCCTCCCAAATACTACATTTTCCGTCAGCAGAATCTAGATGCAAAGCAATCATTTCGAACAGCAACATTGTACTGCAATTTCCTAAAAGAACATGAGAATATTATAAATTCTTGAAGAAAGTCCTCGAGTACATGGCTATACATAATGCAGAAATTGCGCGAGATATGCATCAGATATTAACCAAGTGTCAGGTTAGCAAATATGTGATTTTCCCAGGAAATAGTATATCCAATCTGAAAACCAAGAATGAAGAATACCCTGAAGAATGAGGACACAAGCAACAACACACCTATATGTGCCCAACAAAGTAGAACCACCATTAATAATATTTTATGTAAAGAGTTGCAAAATCTTGGGAGTGAGGAACCAAGTTTAAAAGTCAAGTAATTTGTTTAACATAGTAGAATTACTTATTTAAATTCGTTCTTGGTAGTATAGATGACTGTGAAAAGGTCAGCCGAGCTAGCTGGTAGTGGTAGTAACTACGGTAATCATTGCACGGAATCTTTATGGTGCAATTAAGTTACAGTTGCTGGTAGTGTTATAAGTTACAGTTCTTGCAGCGTATCTTTACATTTCTTTCATTTTTTTCCTGCATTATGACACAGCCGTTACATTTCTCATTTTTTTTCTGTATACAACACGGATCACATAAACTGCTAGTCTGTTTTCCTCCCTCATAAGAAAGCAACCTTACTTTAAGCCCTGCACAGGAAAGTTATTCCCAATACCAAGATCTTTTGGGTTCCCAACTAGACTGCCCTCCTACCTCTCCATAAACCAAATAAAGATGCATCTTTTAACTATTTTGGAACATATTACTAGTCGGCTAATCCCTATTAGGAAATGTAGTTCGTAGAGTACTTAATAAGTCTATTTGCAGAATTTTCATTTGACTAATGTGTCATGATATTCTTCCCAAACTCCAACATGAAAAGAAAATTGGACGAAAGGCAAAACGGGGTCATACCTATGAAGCAGATACTCCATTTAGGAAGGCTTACTCATAACAGGTACTAGTACTCCTTGGGTACTCCTGGGTACATACATACCCTATTAGTTTTCAACTTTAATTTTGGGTACTTTGTGGGTAATTTTAATTTGACAACCTAGGATATAATCATCCTATCAAGTTTTAATGATAATCATACAACACTCGGGTAGCACATTTAGTTTTACTATCCATAATCCAGTAGTAATGAAAAGGTCATCATTTGTCCAGTTGTGTTTGTCCATAATAGATCGATGATGATAGAAGTCTGTGTAGCCATTGCACCTAAGACATTTTGCTGTTTAGTACTGGATTTTGGAGTTCAGAATACGTGACATGATTCTATCAGTTCTGGAAGTCTTTACAGCTCATTCAATGTTTAGGTAAATACTACAGACAGTAAGAAATTGTTGAAAAGCAATTAAGGATATATAGCATAATAGAGAATGACAAGAAACGTCGATAATGTCTTAATTAGAGTATTCAGGGCAAGCTCGAACCATTTTTATGCATTTTGATCAGCCTTTCCAGCGAATGGCTGCAAAGTGGGTCCCTTCTCAGGGCATTCTCATAGCAGCTGCAGATAATGGTAGCCTTGTTACTCTGAAAACATTCCAGCAGTCTAGCCATCAATCTACAACATGACAGAAATCAATTTAATGAAACTAAAAAGAACTTTCAAATTATGGAAACAAATGAAAAATCTAGAGCAACACATAAATTTCATCAATGAAGAACATTATTTAACATAGAAGATGTTTTGATCATTTTAAAGAGATATATATACGAGTAGAGAACAAGATGTACCATATCCAAATGACGAAATATAAGATAATCAAGAAACTAAGCTGACCTCTCTCAAATATATAATAAGAGCAAGGATCGTAGTATTGGCCGATAATGATACGTATCGGCCCATATGACCCACATCAATACCTGCCGATGCTGAAATCAGGACTCTTTATCCAGTCAATACCGTAACGAAAACAAACATAAAAAGAAAGAAAGGTAGAAAAATGTCGACAAAATAATTTGTTGTCTTGTAGATCAACATACTACAGTGTCTAGGACGCATTTTGTCGATAAAATTCTTTAACCGTTATCATTTATCAAAGTTGTGTACTATAAATTCATAAAGTTAATACATCTTAATATTATTCCATTCAAAATTATATATTGTGGGGTACTTTGTCTAACAAGTAAAATAAACAATAATTATCTATTGCAGACAAATACCCAGTAATTTTGAATGTTATTCCATTAAAAGCTAAGAAACAACAAATAATACATAAGATTATGCCTAAATGTATCAATATTTTTCTAGCCTTTTAAATATTTTCTATAATCTTTTGGTTTTCCAAAATCAAGAACTCCGAAACTCCAATTGAAATTGTCGATATTGATACTCATAAAAGGTTCAAAATTGTTATGGGAACCTTGAATAAAAGATGCACAAAAAGATTAATTTCTTTATCGACATGTCTGTTCAACGAAGAACATTATTTAACATCAAAAAGATTTTGATCGTGTTAAGAGATATGTATGAGGATAGACTAAATGTACCCTAATATAAGCTAACTATAAAAAAATTAAGAAACAAACTGATGCCACTTCGGCCATCCCACTGACTCCACCCCCCCCCCCCCCCCCCCCCCCCCCCCCTTACTATTATTTCCTTAGGATCAGCGGCCTCCTGATCCACCCCAACTCGTCCAACTGACTTTTGCTTTCTTATTCAAGGCGTCTGCAACTCCTAAAGCACCTTGTTTTATCAAGGATGTTCCCCTCGGTCCCAGAAATCCTAACAAGCATGGAGGTTTCAATCATTCTCCTTCACCCCAATGGAACTCACAAAAGCAACAAAATCAGTTTTCAAACCACAATAATACTCAATTTTTATGTTGGAAACCTAAACTACTTCGGGTCAAGGAGCATATCTGCAACTGTGGGTTTCCAATGCCTACTCTGTTGGAATTCTTGATCTTAGACATGTTTACTTCATCTCTAACCATGAGGATCTTGTCACTGCAAGGCCCAGGGAATCTCACTCTTAAGGAGAGTTTTCTGCACACGATCTTCAAATGGTCTCCTTCCTTTAACAGTAGGTCTGAATCAAGCATTGCAGCTAACTGGATTCATATTCCTAACCCATCTTTAATGCTTTTCATTCCCTCTTTTCTTAAAGAATGGTTAATTCTTTTGTTTGTTACCTATGTTGCACAGACACGACAAAATGGTCTCCGTATTCATATCGTGTCCATACCTTTGTTTGTATCTGTATTCATGTAACATAGGTAACTACCTTTGTTACTTTGTACCTATTTGAAAATGTCATACCCGTATCTTGTGTCTGTACCTGTATCCATATTCATTCAACTTAGGTTATTACCTTCGTGCTGAGGACCTACCAAATCTTACTCATCACTTATTTGCTCGAGTTCTTGTGGTGGTTGATCTCCCCAACTTTTGCCAGAGAAGATCTGGTTATCCATCAGTCAAGATTCCAACTTTAGGCAAAAAATCTTTGAAAACAATAAATCTTATTGTCAGCATAGTTGCTTAAGGGGCCATGATTCTTCTTGTTTCAAGCTTAATCCTAGCTCGAGGTTGGGGATGAAGATGGTAGAGCAAGATAAGATTGATATTGCACCATCCAATGGGGCAGCCTATTAACAATAGGAACGTTCTGACCAACAACCCATTTCCAACCAAGGGGACAATACGAGCAGGCTGTTCACAGGTAGAAACAAGGACAGGAGGTCATATCTTTTGAAGATCCAGTGGACGTTTGGAGGTCTTCTATTGCATCCATGCATAGTACATCTGTGAAGCCCCATGACATCCCTTTTCATGACTGGTGAAGTGGACAAACTCTTCTTAGTGTGGTTTTGATAGCCTCAGATCAAATCAATGGTAAAAGTTTGACCATAGATGATGTTTTAACTTTTAACTGATTCAACTATGACGATTATGATATCACTTCTGTGGTGAAGTTGGATTATCCGACTGTAAGTATAGAAGCCCTAAATATAGGGTCTCCTAAGAATCAATTACATACTCTAGTGGTTACAACACTTCAAGCTGCATAAAAATGGTCCTCTCCCCTAGCCATTTCCTATTTTCCCATGTTTGATTTAGCTATTACTTTGGAGGCTCCTTATGGTGCAGCTTCTCTAAATAACTCGGTTTTCTTCCGATAACTTCATAGAAGAATCCTCCAAAGGGAGGCTTGGGGTGCAAGACGACTTTCAGTCAGAGAAACATGACTAAGAAAACATGATATTGACAATCTTGATCTAGTGGAGCCACCACAGAGGTTGGGGACGATCAAGTCTTCACGCACCACTTTCATGATTGAGCCTGTCCCAGTTTACCACCTTTGGCTGTCTACACGTGCCGAGATCAGCACCAGTTTCAGCTATACAAGGAACTGGCTTCATCTAATCAACCACATCCACACACCTCAGCCCATATCCACACCCCACGGTTCATGGCCCTGTTATCGAAACCCCAAACCTAGCAAATAAAAGGACTGGAACAAAATTATAACACTTACTTACAAAGAAGGAATAAAACGAAGACTCTACAGTAGAAACAAAAGAATTTGGATGAACACTAGTCTTTGATTCTTTCAATCGAATTGCAATATAAGAAAGATTCAAGGAGAGGCTGAATCAATATAGCCTGGATTGAAGTTGATATTCTTTCAGGCTAATAATATTGTGCATTTAATATTCACCGATAATGATACATATCGGTCATATCGTATCGGTTTTGACACGTGTCATTTGATACTAACCCGCTGAGCTTAAAATAAGGAGTCTCTCTTTCCTGGTCAAATTTTCTGGTCAATTCGGCAAAGAAATAACTAAGCGAAAAAAAGTTATCAAATGCTAAAGATGGTCACAGCGTTGTGCTTAGGTCAAGATTAATAAGGTATACTGTGCATTTCAACATCTAAGTTAGTGATAGAACTTGAATAATTAGATAAATGCAAAACCACGATTTGTACTAGCCAAATATCCCAACGAAATATGTATGATATCCTAGTTGATTGGTCAATAACCAACAACTATCCATCACACAGACCTCAAGCACAATAATATAATACACAAATCTTAACACGAACAAACATACATCCCAGTTAAACAATAATCTCATATATCAACAATTTGCTGGATGATTGAATATCACATAAGCATGTCAGTTATGGTGGCTATCCCCTTAGTTAAAACAGCGACTCTTTTAAGTAAGATGATAGCAAAATTTCTAGAAATTCTATACCAAAGGTCAGAACCCAACATGAAAGGGATTGCTTGGAAGAATGCACACACCAAACTAGGTACCATGTCTGGACCACACATGAATCTACTATGGCTGGAAGTAAACACACAAAATTTACATTCGAGCATGACAAAACTTCCAGCCATAGTAGATTCATTCACATTTATGGCTGGAAGTTTTGTCATTTACATTCGAGCATGACTGATTGCCTTCTGTTCAAAACTTCCCAAGCTTTCCTTTCTTACTATATTTTTCTCCTTTGCAACTTATCCATCTCAACAAAGTGCTAAAGTTAATGGATATCACACAAACATATGAAAAATAAAATGATAGTAAAAACCAAGAGGAAAGTATAAAGACCCGAAAACCAGGTCGAATGTTTGAATTCCTCTAGGTGTTCTATGCGCTTAAATAGTAAAGGAGGATGAACCGGAATATTCAGGTAGCGGCTGATTGAGAGTCGAACCTGGATGAATGAACTACCCATGCAAGAGGATCGTAGTACTGACGTTTAGCCCAAATAGAGTGTGCGATGGAGATCGGTCTGAGCGGTGGATCGAAGAGTTGCATCATACCCGAAAATCAAGGATCAACGTGCACAGAGTTCACAGTAGTATATGTAATAAAAGACCCAAGCTTAAACTGAGAAGTAAATGTGTACTTACAATTTATATACCTTGGAAACTGCTTAAACCACCGGCATCGATTCTCATAAGAAGGGTTACATTGATCATGTGAACCTTATATATATATATATATATATATATATTAGTTTCCAAGGTTTCGGCTTGTTGTATCGGACTTCTTTGTTTCGGAAAGTCAAAAATAAATAATAGTTATCAAAGAACTAGAAAAAAAATCATATATTTAAATTCAATAATAAAATTGATGGATGTTGCGCATATATAAATATACAACTTCGACAAATGGAATGGTACAACATTGTGTTGATAAGGAACCTTATCAACACGTTGTAGCTTGTAGAAGTTTGAGATGGTGAATCATCGTGTCGACATTGTTTTCAACCCTACTTTTATTTTTTCCTTGCAATTGTTCTTCGTTGAACTGACTATAAAAGGGTCCAATGTCGGTATCAACCAATATTGGTAGTCGTGATCAAGATGAGCCAAAAAGGATACGATGCGACTGATACTATATATATATATATATATATATATATATATATATATATATATATATATTCTTTAATATATTTAGTTATAAGTTGGTGCAATACATGCATCCATAGAAATTATATATATATATATATATATATATATATATATATATATATATATATATATATGGATCCGGATCCGGAGCCCTACCAAAGCCCCCCCCCCCCCCCCCCCCCAACACCATCGGATCGGAGGGCCCACGTGGGGCCCTCATGGGGCCCGTGCCGATCCAACGGCTAAGGATCGCGGGGCTCCCGTGGGGCTCCGGAAAAGGGGCTCCCGATCCGGACCATATATATATATATATATATATATATATATATATCAACAATCGCAATATCAGTCAAAATTTTATATATATATAAATTCGCTATATCGGTCATATCGTATCTTACGTTTTCATATTAAAGTGAAGTATAGTATTTAATTTTTTTTCTTAAATTTGATGCCCATTGGTTTTCCGAAAGTGTATTTTCGAAGTCCTGGAGAGGAAGGTGCAGTTTGGATTGACGTAAAGTGCGACTTGCCAAACATATTGGATTATACATGATTTATCTGTATTCTTACCCGATTGAGATATCTTCTGTTTCGTCCGAGAAGTATTGTATTGATTGAACCATTAATATTCAGAGCGTAAAGTAAAATTACATCAATTTATATTGAGGATGATGATGAGCCATATCGGTCAGCCATAAATTTTGTGTCCGTGGATGGAATCCCTCAATAAGGGTTAGAATGGCAATTCCCGTCCCTTGGTTGGGAGGTACCAAATAAATGACTACTTAAATAAGACATATATATATATATATATATATATATATATATATGAAACAAATTCAAGATTCAAAGTAGGTATGAAAGGAATTAAAATATAAAGGAAGATGCAGTTTGGGTTGACGTATAGTGCGACTTGTTAAACATATTGGGCTATAAGGATTTACCCGTTTTCTTACCATATCGAGATATCCTCCGTTTGAATGGTAGTTCCCGCCCCTTGGGAGGTACCAAACAACAAAGGAAGGCACCGGATCCGACTACAGATTGTTGTGTTAAATGAGGATCTCCAACTCACAATCTAACTAAATGACTACTTGAATAAGGGTTTTGGACAGTAATGCTAAATTTTGCATTGCTGAAACATAAAGATTGAATGATATATATATATATATATATATATATATATATATATATATATATATATATATATATATATATATATATATATAGAGAGAGAGAGAGAGAGAGAGAGAGAGAGAGAGGAGGGATCCACATCTCCGATTTTTTGCATCCTCATGTTATCAATCGTTGGATCTTGTTTAAGTCATCTAATCTTAACCATTGATTTGAATGGTTTAAATCAACGGTTAAGATTAGATGACTTAAACAAGATCGAACGGTTATATATATATATATATATATATATATATATATATATATATATATATATATACACTTGAATGAGGTTTTGGGCATAAAGATTCCTATAAAGATATGAAACAAATGAAAGATTCAAAGTAGATATCAAATGAATTAATACATAAAAATGCTCAAATGTGATAGTCTGCTCTAAGAAACCAAAACCTGAAAGGAAGTGCTGTATCCATCTTATGGCAGGAATTTTCAAGCTCGTTAAGTGCTTCGTCAACTTGGTCACCAAGCAGCAAAAGCTGGTTAATTTAACAAAATCAGACCCACAAGAAAATAGCGAAGAAAATAACAAAATTATAAATGATGAAAAACAGGCATAGAAGAAAGAATCACGATACTTGTTAAGCAAGAAGACGAGTATACAAGAGGTGGAACATAATTATTTCTCAATTGGACGCCAAAACAAAGAAATGTGTGGTATTGTACTAGTGGAAGTTGTTATAAGTATGATTATGTATTTGAAATTTCTTTCCATGACAAATATGATCAATATGATTTATAACAAGTCAAAAGTCATTTTCTAGTATGATTAAATCAAATGGCAGGACTTCCTTAACTTCAACAACTAAGCCTATAACTCGAACAAACATAGTACCAGAAAAAACAAAGCCACAAGAACATCTCATATAGGACATTGAATGTGATCAATAGTTGTGTGCCACGTGGGTTTCTAATGGATCGAACTAGGTGTGCCTTCATGAGTGCTAGTGCATCAACTTAAGGTAAAACTTTCCTTTTGTTACTTGAAGAAAATAGCTAGAGTAAACAACTGTCCATTTATACTGATATTCAGTCCAAGGATTGAAAAAGGACAACAGGGAAATGCTTCTCTCAACTCACTCTCCTCTTCTAATACAGTCATTCGATTTTTAGTATATCATTAGCCTAAACAGCGTTTACATCATCTTGGTCTCCTCGGGAGCATCTTCACATTTTTTGGTGTAATGTTGGTTTATAATTTGGGTGGACATATAGGGATCTATGTTATATGTTGTACGAATACTTCAATAGAGGTGCCGTAGCCATGGTGGATTGGTATATACTTGGACACTTTGATGCTTGAAGGATACATGTTGGATACACTTTCTTGCATATCCTAGTTTTTAGAACACTACTTACCGGAAGAGAGAGAGGTAGAGAATGCCACTGATAGTAACAAATATATTGTAGTTATAAGTTTTGGTCTTTGAGGGAACATAATATAGGCATCGAAACATTCATAGTGAGACTCGTACGCCTGCAAAGGTCAATTTCTAAGCTGATGTAGAGACATAAAATTCTCGCTCCCAATCATACCCTTTCTAGCGGGTGGCGGAGAGAGGGGGAGAGGAAGAGGAAGTAAGAGGGACAGAAGGTACCACGGGTAGTAACAGAATATTGTAGTCACAAGTTCTGGTCCTTGACAGAACATATATAGACATCCAAACCATTCTAGTGACTCTCATACTCCTGAAAAGGTCATCTTTAAGCTAAAGGAGAGCAAATTCTTGTATTCAATCATACATCTTATAAAACGCTAGAAACTAGAACTTCTAATATGCACTCTTTTATCAACTCCGTTACTCAGCATAAACAAAATCTATACATTACCATTACCTGTATCAGAGGTAGTAATGCAGCATGTACTGGAGGTGTTGAATGGAGAGCAAGCTTCAGATGGTTTACAGCGGCTCTGTAGTCTTCATTAGTTAACTTTCTATACCATTCAATGTATTGTCCTATATCCTCGGTCATGTGCGGCAATTGGATTGGCAACAAACTCGTGTCTAGTCCTTTATGACAGTCAATAAATATCTCAGCATAAGCTAATATAAAGCTAAGCTTGTAATAAAAATATTAAAGTCCTGCATCAATTGCTTCAGGCATTCAAGTGTCCAACTCTTGCATGGCAAATCAACATAATTACAAGCAAAATTTTATTCCAAAGAAGCAAAGTTTTATTCCAAAGAAACACATAAAGATCGAAAATCCATAAGATACATTCAAATAGATCCAGTTAGCAGTGCAAAAAAAAAAAAATCCTTACAAATTACTAATGTAAGTAAGAGCAAAGTTTTATTCCAAAGAATCACAAATATCAAAAATCCATAAGATATAGCAGTGTGAAAATTTTCCATACTAATTACTAAAGGAACAAGTTACAGTAAAAAGTTGGACCAAGAATATGGGACAAAAGCTTGAAAACCACAAAACCAGTTGCTTTTGTAGCATACTTATATGATTCAGTGGAGGTATGATATGTATTACAGTCAACATTCACAGGTACTATAATTTAAGACCAAATAAATCAAAGAAACACCTTTGCACAACAGTAATGCATATGATTACTTGAACTCGCTAAAAATAAAGGTCAATGTTAACAAATACCTAAGTTGTTACTGGTTACACCTAAACCCCCATCGACGGTATGAGCGTTCAAGTTCAGGGTACATTTTCGATCAGGAACGCTACGGTACTCAATCCACATAGTTAAATTTAACGATTTGAATTAATCACTGAAATCTCACTATAAATTTACTTTTGCAAAAAGAGTTTTAAAAAATCGAGATTCCTTGTCAATTGGGGTTTCCATAGTATGCATTCCTCATGAAGTTTGACTTTGTAGTTCAATATCATTGTTGTTTCTTCATTGCTTATGAGCCACCACTCTCTTTGCTACCACTCTCTTTTGCAAGTTGCTCAAGCAAAGAAACGAATGAGCTTATGAGATTTTGTGATGTTTTTGTTATTTCTTATGAAGGTCTTAAGTCGTTTGTCATTTTATTTTATTTACATGTTTTGATTTGGCACCATAGTATCATTTTATTTGGAATGTCGTGTTCCAAATTGATGTATGACTAAGAAAAGTGGGTGTTTATATCTTACTGAATGAAGTTATCTTACTGACTGAAGTAAAGTAATGAGTTTGAATTTTGTTATGTTCACTATAATATTTCTTTCTGTTCATGATATTATCTAGTCAAATTTTACCAACTGACTAGTATCGTCCCAATTAGAATTTTAAGTGTACCACGAAACGAATTGGTGAACCAACTCCACTCTGTACTGAAAATAACGACAAATAGAATTCCCCGTTCACGAATGCGTACCATAACCCATGACACATTGTCTTTCGAGGTAAATCAAGTTACAAATCCTAAAAGGTCTTACAAAAGTACTAAAGAGTCAAATGCTATGTTGCACGGACATGAATACGACACAAATATGACACAACACGGGAGGGACGTGATGACACGGACACGACGTCTATGTTGGTGTGTCCTAGTCTAGTGTATTTTGGAGTGTCTGGATTGTGTCATAGATACATGTTCGATGTGACACGGATCAGATTATTGGAGTGTTCATGCTTCCTACGTCAAAGGACAAGTGGCCATAAGAAGACACGAACAATAGTGGTCACCATTAGTTGTCAAATCAAGACGTATGGTCGATCGGTTTCGTATCATGTATAGTATGATAAACAAACTCATTTGACAATATAAATGAAATAACATGCAAATCGACAAATCTTAAATGGATTGAAGATAATTAAAGTGTAGTGAGCATTTGATTGTCAACAGATTCTAACTCTATCGTCCATTTTTTGCAGCAAAGTTCCCCAAACCAAATTTTAAGACAAAGAGATGGAGTTATATTGGAAGCACTATTAAAGAACTGTATATATGAGTATTCTCAAAAGAAGCCATAAATAATATGCATGCATAAGATAGTACAAAGTATGTTTGTAGCATATACTTAGCTCAAGTTATAGTTGATAACAGATACATCACTGAAACTTCTAGATTTTATACAATAATATGAATGACATCAAGTTCCATACCATACGTCCTATGATCTAACAGCCGGAACAATGTCCATATATGGCTATTTAAAAGCAATCACCTATACAAAATAAACAAAATCTGGGGGGAATGTATTCAGCTGGGGAAACAGATCAATGCCCAACTAAGTTGATTGCGGCAATTCAATACAGACTAGCTAAGCAGGCTATGACCCTTCCACAGCCTAGGCAGCACTAGGTGCAAAGCGGGCTACATTTCCTCTCAAATCCTGACATAGGGGGAGTCCAGTGGCATTCTAATCCTTCTTCGGTACTAATAAGTGATAATATAACAAAGTCTAAAATTGAAACAAGTCAGCAAGATATAGGACATGTCAACTTTAGATACCGTCAGGCTAGAGGTTCCGGTGTCCTAGTTCATCTTTCCCTCCTCTCCTTCCTCCAATGAACGATTGGCCTACTTTTGAAAGCCCATTAATCTCCCTCTCTCGTCTTCTTTCCTACAATTCTAGAGTTCAGTCTCCTGTAGGCAGCAGGAGCAATACTCACTGGTCAATGACATGGTGGAAGGTAATGTTCTATGTGGGAGTAGCAATCTTGTCCAATGGATATGGATATGCTTTTAGGAGTTATAGAATTGTTATGACATGTTACTGGGACTAGACAAAAAACAAAACAGACATTAAAGCTGTAAAAAATACGGAGAATGATGACATGAGTTAATGGCACTTGACAGCTGAAAGAAAAAAAGTTTCATGTACCGACACCAAAAGCTTGGATAAAAGGTTACGCAGTGTGGCAGTTAACTTGTAAGAATACCCTACACAAATATTCATATTACTGTTTATACTTGTAAAGCAGAACAAAAGGCATGTAACAATCTCAAAGCACATGTGGGCTTTAATTATATTATGACTGCACTTGCAGAATGGAGGTAATTCTTCCTTCTTGCAACTCATGTGAAGTCCATTATTTTCATGGGAGCATTAAAAATCTGAGAAATGATATGCGGTACTGATTTTCATCAAATATTAATCAGATAGAAGGGCTCATCTCATCCATAAATGGTCTATAATTCAGAAACTTACATCCATTTGATTAAGGACAAACCAGTGTATGTAAGTAGGACAAGACCATCCTACTAATTATAAATTTAGAGGTGCAACCAGTTCAGATATAGGAAATACAGTATCTGTATATTTGTTATTATATCACCGATAAAAGTTATCGTTCAATAATAAAGTAGATATTCATTCTGATGAGCCAGATATGGGTACATATCAGATATAAGAGGAAATGGAGAGATGAATCAGAATCGTCCATATTAGGAAATAAAGACGAAGTGAATACGAATATATATATGGTAAAATAAAAATAAAAATATGAGGGAACAATGTGAGGGGCAAGTATGAGCAATAAAATGAATACAACCTCAAATGTTGCAATTCAGTTCTGGGGCAATGAAGGTTTGGGAGGAAAAGCTTTGTACATTCCCCGTAACTTTGTGTATTATAATATGTAATGAAGGTATGAAGCAAGGTTGGCAATATCGGGTTCCAAATCGGTTGACAGTTCCGATCCGAGTTTCAGAGTTTCCTCTTACGGAGAGCCAAATGTAATAGAAAAATGTTAAAAACCAGTTCTTTTTGATACACTTAGACATAACTTAATGTATTATTTATGTTATTTCTGTTGGTTTTAAATGAGTTATAAGTAGCACTGTTGAATCACTCATCCACAAAACATAATATTCAAATTAGCCGGTACCATTAGAGGTAGTTATCTATCTTCTCTTCCTATCCCCTCCTCTGGTTCTCTTCCTATCTTTTTATCTTTTGTTTTCTTTTATATATATATATATATATATATATATATATATATATATATATATATAAGGCACTAGCCTAGTGGTAGTGCGGGAGGGCACCCATGGGTAGGTTCTGGGTTGGAATCCTCTCCCGGGCGGCTGGGTGGCTTATATAGCCACGGCCCGGCTTGGAGAAAGAACAATTTTTTTTTTAATTATATATATATATATATATATATATATATATATATATATATATATATATATACAAAAATGCTCAAGAACCATCCGGGTGGTTTCACAATATGGAACCACCCTATATTTTATGAATTTGATTTGGATCTCCTTACGTGGCACCTGACATGTTTGTTAATGTGGCAACTGACATAAAATTTTTTAAAATTAAAATTAAAATTAAAATTAAAATTAAAATTAATTTAAATATTTAAATTAACATTAAAATTAACATTAATATTAATATTAATATTAATATTAATATTAATATTTTTGGGTAATTAATTTTTGGGTTTTAAATTTGCCATGTCAACTGCTATGTTATGTGCTACATAATATTATCTAACATTCGATCTTTTATTATATTTTAATATCAACCACTCAATCTCAATCCAACCTATATAACATAGGGTGGTTCCATAATATAAAACCACCAGGGTGGTTTTATAGCATTCATATATATATATATATATATATATATATATATATATATATATATATATATATATATATATATGAAATTAGTAAGTCTACATCTACTACTCGGCTTAAGCTCGGGTCTTTATTAAATCAATTTCTCCGGACTATGTCTTGTCTAGCTCTCTCCATGTTGATCCTCAATTTTGTTTTTCTTGTATCCTTTGTCGGTCCACCCCACTTCGACTGACCGTCAGCACCACGAACCTCTTGTCGAGTAGATCGCTCCTCCGGGTCCGACTCTCAATCAGCCACTAACTGAATATCTTGGTTCCTCCTTTTTTTAAGCGCATAGCACACCCATAGTGATCCGAAATCCCGACCTAGTTTTCTGGGTTCTTAGAGACATTATATATATATATATATATATATATATATATATATATATATATATATACACACACACACACACACACACACACACACACAATGTCGTAGGTTCATATCATGATGGGTATGATATGCATATAAATATTAAATGAAGAATAAACCAAGATATTCAAGTTGCGATCTACAATAGTAAGGATCATAGTATTGACGGATGGCCGGAGTAGAGAGTGATATAGACATCTTCCTAAGAAGTGGATCCCAATCTAGGAAGGACTAGTAAATCGAGGAAGGATGTATTATAAGCAATAATTGAAAATCAACGTGTAGAGAACCAGATCCATATACAACCTTGGAGATTAATGTTGAACTTCAGTACATTGCCAATTTAAAGTTTGCTACTATGACACAAGATAACATCACCGCAGATAAAGTGTACTATGATATACAATACTTATTAGATCAATGTCAAGTAGTTTTACTTCGCTTTATGGACAAACACATAACTTATTTAAAATTGTACTAATGATTGGTACATAAATATAATTATTGGATATACATAAATAAGTTTATTATTTATTAGATCAATGTCAAGTAGTTGTATTTTGCTTTATGGACAAACACATAAACTTGTTAAAAATTGTATACAAAAATTTCATATTTTATCTATGACTAAGTTGTAATTGTGGCATGGGGTGGGAGATTTTTTTTTAATATATTGCATAATCATACGGATTCCTGATAATATGTCAATTGGTTATTAATGAAGGAGGTTCAAACTGCAAGGGTGTTTAAGGCATTATAAGAGTTATATAATTTATTATGCTATGCGATTAGCTATTTAGGTTGTGGCAATAGCCCCACCCATATATACACATCTGATCGAAATTTAATATTCAAATCAAGATTTATTGTAATATTAGTCTGGTGCAGAATATCCGTATCTGATTACACCTATAGTTATCATTGTGTACCAAGTATGTTTATAAAATCGTTATGAGATGTAATAAGAGCATGTCTCACAGAGTAATGAACAAAGTCATAAATGTCATCACTAACAATATACAGTAGAAAGCTTGCGTGCCAAATTGTGTTGTATGCAAAATGTTATTGAAAAATATGTATCTAATGCAATAAGTGCGATAGAAGGAAAATAATAAACCAACCATTTGCGAAGAAAATAGAACTATGCTGGAGGTTGTTAGCAAGATTAGAACCCGATTTCTGCTCATTAGTGTCCTTGGATTGACTAAAATAGAATTCGTGTGCAGCAGCAGAAGCATGAGATTTTATTCTCTGTGCATCAATTTTACATTCCATAAAGACTTTGTCATTGCCAACTGAGCTTTCTGAGGCATACCGAGAAGAAAAATTGACATCCTTAATATCAACTGCATAATGATTATGTGAACTTTCATTGATCTGTGATTCTTGATAACAATCAGCAGAGACACTACCATAAGCCTCAAATGGCTTGCAACTACTGGAACCATTAAGTTTTAACTCCTCAGGAAGAGAAGAATACCATGTCTGATACAATATGATCCCATATAGCAGGTGTACAGATGGTTCATTTGCAAAATTACAATCCTCGAGAACTCTGGCAATGGAATGGCAGTCACAGCAGCAAATGAGTGAGTACATTCAATACTTAATCGATAACAATGTAAGTGAAATTGATGAAACAACAAAATCAACGACTAATATGCTTCATACAATCTAACCAAAGATACTAAGTTATTACAAGATTGTTCTTGAATTTGCAATATAAATCTTGAAAAGAGAAATCAAAAAAGAGAAAGGTAAAAAAAAGGGACCATATAATAGATCAAATTCCACATACTTCTTAATCAAAAGATTAGCTCATGGCATTGCTCAAAACAAATAATAAAGAGAAAATAAACTTATAGATCCCACAATTTTTTGGGATTTTTCTTGAATTTAGAGCATTTTGGGAGGGCTTGCACCATATTATGCCACCTCATCCATTGTCATGTCATCAAGTTACGGAATAATTTAAATTATAAATTAACAAGGTCTTTTCTAATTTTATCCAAATCTAAGAATTTATGTTTTTTCTAAGATATTTTTGCACAACTTAAATCTTCTCCAAATACATTTCTTATATGAACTGAAAGGCGCTACATAAAAAACTGCTAAGGACTAAGCACAAATCAAATTTATTCGACTATCTGTACTCAGCTTGATAGAAACAAAACCATGACCAAGAGAGCTTGTGCAACACATAAAAGAAAATGTGGAAATAATACGAACAAAACATGTTTGGAGATTAACTAGATGAAGATGGCCCAAAAAGTATTATACTAGAATTACTTCAGTAAACAAGCATAAAAAAATTTCACGGAAGCCACAAAGGCCACTGCACAATGTTCACATCCATCAATGGTGTAACTAGGTAAAAGAGAAGAAAGAGGCACGAACCAACAAATTCCACAGAAGATTTGTACTAAGAAATATCAATATATTATATTTGATTATTTCAGCAAAATCCTAGCTTTTACATAGAAACTTAGGACGCCAACACGACTATCCAAACAACCTCTCACATAAAACAAAGGATGTATGAATTACTTGCAAAATGTAAAACAGACCCAACAAGTATAAAAACCGGAGCACAAAGAAGTCAGGGTTTCCTTGAAAGAAAAATATCAAGAACGAAATTAAAACAATGAAGGATAGAAAATAACATACAATCTCATAGCACTCTTGGCCTCCTCGACCAGTCCTTGCATAAAATAGAATAGAGCTAATTCCGTCTGAACCTCAGTTTTCTGCTAAATAATTAAAGAATAGTCAGAGATATCAAATAAAAGATATAATTTTTGAGATAAAAATATGTTCCTATCTATGTTGCATATGACACGAAGTCGTCGACAGTGATACACAGACTCGGCATTTGTGTAGTCATGAAAAGAATACCTTTATGGAGGAGGACTTTTTAGACCAAGAGAGCTTCCGCATCCACTCCTCGTATATTTGCTGCACCCAGTTCTGGTACCGCCAGCCCTCCGTGCCACGAAACCGGCGATGAATCTCCATTGCAGCCTAACATCAAACACCTGACGCGCATCAAATAACCACACCATAAAAAGAACGAACGAATAATAAAAAAAAGGATCAGCAACCCACCACATGATTCCTACGGTGGTTGTCGTCGGTGAGGGCGGAGAAGGAGGCGGAGCCCCTCATCAGGACGCTCAGCACGCCGGCCGCCTCTTTCCATCGGTGTTCGGCGGAGAGCCGCTCCAGAAGGCGGCCGAGCGAGTAGATGTGCAGGTTCCGCAGCCCGTTTTTGGAACTTGGGGCTTCGCGTACCCTCCTCCTGCGCTTCACGCCGCGGCGGCAGCGCTCTGCTTCTTCTTCGTCGACGTAGAAGGAGAAGGTGTCTTTGTCTTCGTCTTCTTCTTCGTCTTCGGACTCGGACTCAGTTTCCGCGGCGGCAGCGAAGTCATCGAAGAACAGGGCTTCCGCCTTGACCTCCGCCGCGTGCCTTTCTTCGTGGGCGAAGGCGCCGTCGGAGGAGGGATAGCACTCCGGCTCGAGCTTTACTTGGACATTAGGTCGAGCAGCTTGTGGGCGTGGTGGTTGTGACGGAGAAGTGGTTGCGTCTGTTTCTTGTTTATGGTATGGAGGAGGGAACATCGTCGAACGCGTTTGCTGGCCGTCGTTGCCGGTTCTCTCTTAAAATTTAAATTTTAATACATTTTATGCAATTGCCAAAGAGGGTTAACTACACAAGCCACGTTCAATATTGTTAAAAAATTATATAAAATTTTAAATTATATAAAATATTTTAAATATGATTTGAGATATATTTTTAAAATTTGTATATGTATTTAGTTTGATAATATCTTATACCTAATTTAAATATAATTTAAATATTGAATATATTTTAGAATTTATTATATGTTAATGTAGTTAAAAAGATTTAGAATTTTTGTTTTTATTTTTAACGATTAGAATTTTTTTTTACATTTTTTACATTTTTTATTGTTTAGTGAATGATATACATAGTGTTTGGATGGCTCATTTTTTTAGCTGTTTTTAAGTCGTATTATAATATTAACGATAACAAAGAGCCAACCTCAATATGAGAAAGGAATTTAAGCTGAAGCTTGTAAAGCTTATATAGGTTTTGGGTTCAAATATTGTTGGGAATGTTATTCCATTGATACTTTGCTCAAAAGGCCAGCCAGACCCTTGATTGCCCCCCTCAAATTGTATATCTGGTCTCAATGATATGGTGCATTCGTTACAGGGCAAGAGTTTATGCACAAAAAAAAGAAGAAGAGAAAAATTGAGTTGCATCCCACTTTATTTAGGCCTTTGATAAAGGCACTACAAAAAAGACTCAAGACAGCCTAAAGTTTCACCCTTGATAATTACAAGTTTGTCACTCCTAAAAGTTGCTTAGGGCTGTCCATACCAACCTATATAAGTTACAACCATTTGCTCAAGTCCTAAAACATGATAAAAATCTATAATCTGGTTCCATCATTCTCTCAAGTTCCAAAACCTAAACCTAAGTAGGAATTGGATTGTTGTGGTCCCAAGTGGAAGAAAATTCAGATTTGGAAGAAAATTCTTTCTTAAATTCGGTATATTTTCGATAACATACGATGAATTATTTTCTCAAACATTCAATTATCACCTTATTTTCCATATTTATTCGATCATTGTAGGAGCCATGCACGAAATTATCTTCGACGAAGAAATTAGATCGTGCAATCCATTAAATCTGCACTCCGCTCCTTCTGAAGAACACCATGGTTGTTCTGAAGCACCTTCGGTACGCGAAATGACAACCATATTTCGACGTTGATCGTGTTAGGACTGTCTAAATTATGACAGTCCTATATTTATAAAGGGCTGTCATAATTTATACAGTCCTTTATACTGAGTGGATTGTCATAATTACTACAGTCCTGGATTTGGACAGTCATATTATCTTCAGGACTGTAGAACTATTGATATTCCATTCAGTACTGTAGAAATTATGACAGTCCTAATTTGGACAGCCAATAATTTGTAAGTTATTAAATTTTAAGTTATTTTATATTGGTTATAGGACCTACATTGTACAGATGTTGTGGTACATCATGCTATTGGATTTGATGTGGAGAATGTATTCTCAACGGATATTCGCTTTGCATCTCATGAAGAAGCATTAAATTGGTGCATAGAAGTTGGAAGACAACATAACATAGTCATTGTCATTGCAAGATCGACCAGATCTCGGCCGGACAAGAAATATTTAGAGCTTAGTTGTGAAAGAGGCGGTGTGTTTAGGCATCATGGGAAGAAAAAATCTGTTGTTGACAAAAAAATCCCTAAGAAAAACTTCGGGATGAAAAAATTTGGTTGTCCATTTAAGGTGTTTATTGTAAACGTAGAAGATGTGAAGTTGATAGTCAAAGTCAAGAATGGAAAACTCAATCATCCTAATGCAAAAACACTTACGGGTCATGCCTACGTGGCACGGTTGAACAAGAATGAGAGAAAGTTGGTTGAAGAATTATCCCTTTCCGGAGTTGCACGCAAACAAATTTTTTCTGTCGTACGACAAAATGAAGATGAGAACAAGTCAACCATGAGGATGATCTACAATACTTTAACGAAAGCGAAATATAATAGTATGAAAGAAAGAATGACGATGCAACAAGTATTGAAGTTGCTTAGCGAGCATCACTATGTGGAGTACCATAGAAGACATCCACAAAATAATGAACTCCTTTCATTATTTTGGGTTCATCCTAATTGCACACACTTGGCCAGGTCCTTCGCAGACGTATTGGCCCTTGATTGTACATATAAGACTAACAAGTTCAAGATGCCTCTTTTTTACATTGTCGGGTTTGCATCTACGAGAAAAATATTTTTAGTCACTTTTTATTTTATGAAGAGTGAGATAGTTGAGGATTACACCTGGGCGTTGAGGAAACTACAATCCCTTTACACCGGATATAAAGAGCCCTCTATTTTTGTTACCGACAGAGAATATGCTCTAATAAATTCTATAGATATCGTATTTCCTCACGGGCATAGATTACTATGCACTTAGCATATAAATCAGAATATCCAAGATAAATGCAAGAGCAAATTTGTAAATATGGATGGTAAAATTGACATGCTTCGCTTCAAGGAATTCAACAACGACTGCAATCTTATATGGCGAGCAAGTACCAAAGACAACTACGACACATCATGGTACATGTTCAAACAGAAGTGGAAGACGAGTAACTCGACATACATTTCTTATATCAAAAATACTTGGCTAGAACCACATAAAGAATATTTTGTCATAGCATGTACGAACATGGTGAAGCATTCTGGCATAATCACTACCAACCGGGTCGAAGGATCACACTCAATGTCACGCCCCAATCTCCCGCAAGCTCGATAGTCCCTGCTGAACGTGAAATCACCACGTTGCAGCTCTCCCGCGGGACAATCATTCTCATCGGGACGTGATGTCGTACGAGCCTGGAGTTGCGCTCGTACAAGGCGATGTTGTTAAACACCAAAGTTATCATCGAAACAACCAAGTTACAGCGGAAGCCAATTTGTGTACCAAGCACACATCAGAGTAATACGCAGCGAAGCTCACGATAGGGTCCAAATGAAATGCCCCGAAGGCAATGCCACAAAGGCGATGCCACGGAGACGATGAAATGCTCTTGCTCTTTTCTCTAGCCCACAAAGGTACTTACAATTCATACATCTTGTCCCGTATATCCAAGCAGTGACACTACGCCTGCGTACCTGAAATATTGCCCACAAACGTGGGTCAGTACACAACCGTACTGGTGAGCGGGGTAACCCACTCGTCTAAGACGATACTAAGTAAAAATAGTGAATGCACACAGTTAAATGGTGATCTTTCTAGTTGAATCCTAGATTCGTTTCATGGCATATGGATGACATGTTAAGGAAAGTAGGAAAGCAGTTTACGCATGCAAGCATTCAATCTCAAACCAAACGACAAGCATTTATGTATATCCAACGCGTCTTACTCAATGCCATCGCTTGCACGATAACATATCGAACCATCAGTCTCGCCTCAACATCCATCCTCAACCAAAGTTTATATATTCCAAACTCAAGTGCACACTCTTGCCGAGGCAAGGTGGCCGCGCCTACACGATGCAACAAACCAACTAAAGTAAAGCAAGCCAATATTTATTCTATATGAAGTCACTGGACAGAAGCTACGAAGGACATTGATCGGACCAAGATCAATAGGGCAATCCTACCCGATCCAGGATTGGGCAGCTACTCCCACCTGGTGGTATCGGACTACCAGCACTGCGCCCAATCGCGCGATGCCCAATGTTTCCTCCATGGCGGAACGGTCCCGGTGCCCCGGTGCCTCATCCCGTTCCAGGAAACGAAACCCTGTGCCACACAGGTTGTCCGTAACTATGCAGACACAGTAGGTATGACGAGAGGATCGAACATTCTCGCCCCACCAAGCGATCCTAGACTCGTTCAACCGATATCCAACCAAATATCCATAACCATTCTTCCAACATATCCATCCAAGAGATCCAAATCTCGACCTCAACATATAGCCCAAGGCACCAAAATATCAAGTGTTTCATAGGCACGATGCCTCTTCTCAACACAGAGTCCGAATTGATGCAACACCCATGCTCAAAGAAATCCTATGGCACAATGCCGTTTCAGTGGCACAATGCCCCATTCGTGGCACGATATCCCATCAAGCGATACAACGCCCTCGTCGATGCAGTTGTTCGGTTTTGAACCACAACTGTTCGCTTTGCAAGACAAAACGACCAAGTGATACTCGCGCACGAATGCACGTTCGCTCGCCCGAATTCTCGATATTCTCAATATTCCCATTGCCTTAGTGTATCATTCCAACCGTCCAAGTAAAATCCTAAGTATCCAACCGACTGCCTCAAATGCATAATCCAACTATCGTTCCAACTATCCAACACGTAATCGTTTCAAGCCATAATCCTACCAAGCCAACGACGTACACTCTATGCACGCCTCAGTGTAGTGTTTCTCGAGTTTCAGCCCAAGTGTTCAAGCCATTTACGTGTTTTCCATATTATTAGGCATGAAGGAGTAGAGGAGAAGGGAAAGAGCCCACTCACAATGATTGATCCCGTTAGGCATCCTGTCCTGCCGATACGACTAATCCCTTGAACCCGTGGTCCGATGCAAGCGCGATCTACTCAACTGGTATGACCGTGCGAGCAGGCCGTGCTCTCTAAATCATCCGACCGATTGGACTAAGGAAGACGGCATTATCGCTTCCATCCAGCTATTCAGTACTGTTCTGAACGAACACCTGATTTCTATCGAACCCGCTAGCCATCTGCACATTGAAACCAACTCGATTAATCCTTCCTCCCAAAATCCAACATTTTAAATGTAACCAGCATTTGATTTATTCAATCCGACTCAGCGTAACGCTCCGAGCGGTTGCGGGGCGTTACATAATATACCACTTAGAATCAGGTTCGTCCACGAACCGTGCTGGTACTCATTCCTATCACCTGCCACAATCTAATTCCATGGATCTGTTCTAAGCAACTCTCATATTCACGATTCTGACTCCGCATCTCGTTCTGCTGAACGCTCGTACAAATTTTATGAATTTCCATATCCTCCTTGCAGCTCAATACGAATTCTTCGTATCGCTTAGTTTTGGATCGTACACATATTTAAGGTGTCCCTAAAATACATGTATTTCAGCCGAGCTTTGCGATAGCAAATTTGAACAATTTACAAGGGTATCTTTATGTTCGAGGCATCCATTCGCTTCACTTCCCATTGAACCAAATCACGATTTCCATTCCAACTATTTCTGAAATCCGTACTAGCAATATCTCCAAATATATCTCATGCACTGAATGATTATCACAACTGATACTACCCCAGCTATGCGACTTACCCAAATATCAACTTTGCTTAGATCAGCTCAGTCCAACACATTTTCTGCCATCTCAATATCTCACAGGGTGAACATCTATATCGGGGTTCGTGTGATCCACGAAGATCTCGCCGCCACGCCAAAGTGATTGTGTCGCCACGATTTTATCGTGGACACACTCGCCACAATTCTTAGGTTGCGCATGGAATAGTTCTTCGCGCTGCTTCCACTGCCTCGAAGCATAGAATATCACCTTTGCCTTCCGAACGAGCACGCTTCCCAGACTAAGTTCCGAGACATCTTGTAAATCTGAGGCACGTCTGTAACTTCCAGTATTCGCAAAGATTTGATCTGAACGAGCCGTTGCTTTAACTTCACGAGCTAGTTTCACAGTCGTCAATTCATATGAATGCTATTCCCTTCCAGGGCACGATGAGTCAGAGGCGATGCCATCGATATAAATCTGTGACTCTGAATCTCATTAGTTGACTAGGCTACCTTCCACCATCGCTTCGATCTTCCGGCTGCATCTTCAGCTGAAGACTATCCCAAGGGTCTCTCAAAATCCAACACTCGGTCAATAAGCCAAATCTCATCGCTCACATCTGCCCTCGACGCATTCCCAAATATGCCGCCTCAAGGGTCGTTCTATGGGTCTACCATATTCACATCTCTGATTCAGCGGACAAGGCGCTAGGGTCAGCTGTCCCGAAGCTACGCTCGATAATTGTAATCATCACGATGGACAGTTACTATAAACTATGCTATATCTCATCTGCAAATCCGAATCAAAATCCCAACCATTCATCCGAGCGAAGTTTCCGAATCCGAGAACCGCGCTCGTTGAAATCGTCTTCCATCAATCCGTCGTTCTGCCCTGAATCCATCAAAGTTCCGAATTGCATGTTTCACATTGCATTTTCAACTTACTCCAGCAGTACAGTGATTTGTTCCGACGTTGCTCTCACATTTAGCTATCTTCAAAAGTCAATCCGCCACAAATCTTTTGCCTTCCGTTGTTGTCACAATCCGTCCACGTCTTCCGGAGAATCCGTTTTCCATCGTTGCAACATCTTGCCCAAAATTTTATTTCAGCTAAACCTGAGTCGACTTCTCGAGCAGCAATATCCAAAATCTTCCAAGTTTGTGTGAATCCATCGCTTTGCCCTACAAGCCAATTTCGTGTTTCATTGCTCAACCAACAGCTCAAATGCGTTGTCCAAAATCGTAGTCCGTGCTCGCTATCATTCGATTCACCTATCGCTCGTTCAAGCGAAATCCAGTTGTTCGTTCCGATCTCATCCATCTCTTAAGCCTAACGATGCTTTCATTTGCACCAGTCCATTCACGATATGCTCAACTCAATATTTGCTTGCTATCATTTTCATCCTTTTCAACTCAGTCGATGTGCACCAACCAACTTGTATTCTCGTTTCATGAGTTCGTTCAGGCAATTCCCATAGATGTCCAACCAAAGTATTCCAATGCCTTGCTCAAAATGTGGTATCCCATATACCACTCCGAATCAAGTCGCTACTCACATTACGTTTTCTTTCATGAATCCAAGATCCGTTCGAACCATCCTTCATGCGTGATCATGCCTTTCCCAATTCGAGTTTGACACAAAACTCAGGCAACGCTTGAATTATCCAACTATTTCTATCATCTGATACTTTTTCAACACGAGCAATCGTGCAATGATTGTCTTCCAAGTAGTCCAACCCAATACCCAACGGTTTCACACTTTTGTTGTACGAGCAACTCGTGCCAACTATTCTGATATTCCCGAGCCAAACTCAGACTTGCCCAACCGATGCGCCACAGCTAGAATTCCAACTTATATCCCAACACAATCGCTAGACGAGCAACTCGTGCCAACTATTCTGATCGAATGTTTCTACTCAAAACATGCCGCATAACCAAATCTCGTTAGCCAACCAACTGATCCATTGAGGCAATCAGAACTCCCCGAACGATAAGCCAAGCCAACCCAACGAAAGCCCATACTTGTTGCACAAATACAACAACGCCAACCAACTTGCTGCACGAATGCAACAACGCCTAACGAGGCTAAGCGATCCTACGAAAACCAACCAAAGCAACACAACCAAGAATAACATGCAGCTACAACAAGCAATAAATAGACTTATTGCATGAAACATCCGATGCGGCATCGAGTAGAGTCAAGAGCTAGACGACACGCGGAAGCTATTTAGAGTTTGTGATGAAGTGAAGGACCAAGTCCGAGAAAATGAACCGGGCGCTCTGATACCAATCTGTCATGCCCCAATCTCCCGCAAGCTCGATAGTCCCTGCTGAACGTGAAATCACCACGTTGCAGCTCTCCCGCGGGACAATCATTCTCATCGGGACGTGATGCCGTACGAGCCTGGAGTTGCGCTCGTACAAGGCGATGTTGTTAAACACCAAAGTTATCATCGAAACAACCAAGTTACAGCGGAAGCCAATTTGTGTACCAAGCACACATCAGAGTAATACGCAGCGAAGCTCACGATAGGGTCCAAATGAAATACCCCGAAGGCAATGCCACAAAGGCAATGCCACAAAGGCGATGCCACGGAGACGATGAAATGCTCTTGCTCTTTTCTCTAGCCCACAAAGGTACTTACAGTTCATACATCTTGTCCCGTATATCCAAGCAGTGCCACTACGCCTGCGTACTTGAAATATTGCCCACAAACGTGGGTCAGTACACAACCGTACTGGTGAGCGGGGTAACCCACTCGTTTAAGACGACACTAAGTAAAAATAGTGAATGCACACAGTTAAATGGTGATCTTTCTAGTTGAATCCTATATTCGTTTCATGGCATATGGATGACATGTTAAGGAAAGCAGTAAAGCAGTTTACGCATGCAAGCATTCAATCTCAAACCAAACGACAAGCATTTATGTATATCCAACGCGTCTTACTCAATGCCATCGCTTGCACGATAACATATCGAACCATCAGTCTCGCCTCAACATCCATCCTCAACCAAAGTTTATATATTCCAAACTCAAGTGCACACTCTTGCCGAGGCAAGGTGGCCGCGCCTACACGATGCAACAAACCAACTAAAGTAAAGCAAGCCAACATTTATTCTATATGAAGTCACTGGCCAGAAGCCACGAAGGACATTGATCGGACCAAGATCAATAGGACAATCCTACCCGATCCAGGGTTGGGCAGCTACTCTCGCCTGGTGGTATCGGACTACCAGCACTGCGCCCAATCGCGCGATGCCCAATGTTTCCTCCATGGCGGAACGGTCCCGGTGCCCCGGTGCCTCATCCCGTTCCAGGAAACGAAACCCTGTGCCACACAGGTTGTCCGTGACTATGCAGACACAGTAGGTATGACGAGAGGATCGAACATTCTCGCCCCACCAAGCGATCCTAGACTCGTTCAACCGATATCCAACCAAATATCCATAACCATTCTTCCAACATATCCATCCAAGAGATCCAAATCTCGACCTCAACATATAGCCCAAGGCACCAAAATATTAAGTGTTTTATAGGCACGATGCCTCTTCTCAACACAGAGTCCGAATTGGTGCAACACCCATGCTCAAAGAAATCCTATGGCACAATGCCGTTTCAGTAGCACAATGTCCCATTCGTGACACGATGCCCCATCAAGCGACACAACGCCCTCGTCGATGCAGTTGTTCGGGTTTGAACCACAACTGCTCGCTTTGCAAGACAAAGCGACCAAGTGATACTCGCGCACGAATGCACGTTCGCTCGCCCGAATTCCTAATATTCTCAATATTTTCATTGCCTTAGTGTATCATTCCAACCGTCCAAGTAAAATCCCAAGTATCCAACCGACTGCCTCAAATGCATAATCCAACTATCGTTCCAACTATCCAACACGTAATTGTTTCAAGCCACAATCCTACAAAGCCAACGACATACACTCTATGCACGCCTCAGTGTAGTATTTCTCGAGTTTCAGCCTAAGTGTTCAAGCCATTTACGTGTTTTCCATATTATTAGGCATGAAGGAGTAGAGAAGAAGGGAAAGAGCCCACTCACAATGATTGATCCCGTTAGGCATCCTGTCCTGCCGATACGGCCAATCCCTTGAACCCGTGGTCCGATGCAAGCGCGATCTACTCAACTGGTATGACCGTGCGAGCAGGCCGTGCTCTCCAAATCATCCGACCGATCGGACTAAGGAAGACGGCATTATCGCTTCCATCCAGCTATTCAGTACTGTTCTGAACGAACACCTGATTTTCATCGAACCCGCTAGCCATCTGCACATTGAAACCAACTCGATTAATCCTTCCACCCAAAATCCAACATTTCAAATGTAACCAGCATTTGATTTATTCAATCCGACTCAGCGTAATGCTCCGAGCGGTTGTGGGGCGTTACACTCAAGTTTGAAAAGCCATCAACGGTCATCGGTCGATAAATTTGTCTCCATTTGGCAATCGATTCATTTGATGACTATTTCAACGGTGAACGAGATTATAGCATCATTTGAGATGAGCCTCAATATTTTAAAGTATGAATATAAGCATGAATACCTCTTGGATGCTTTAATCCATGTAATATCTCACAAGGCATTGGGCTTATTGTTTAAGGAGATTGGTAGGTCGAAGTTCGTTGGTTTTGATCCTGAGATTTGCGGTTGTCCATATTGACATTCGCTCGATATCCCTTGTGCACATGAGATTAACGAATATCGTCGTCAATCTATACTTATTCCAATAGATGTTGTTGATCAATGTTGGAGACAGTTGTCGATCATGCCGAACGTAAAATATCACGACGATTTCTTTTCTTTGCCATAAGTGAAACTCCTTCACGCAAGATGGTGTGTCGCACTGGAACCGGAGAGAAAATTGATTGAGTTTAAAATCCAAAAACTTGCTAGACCAACAACTACTCGATTGCAAGAGCCATCTATTATTAGAGCTCCTAAGGGAAGACCACATTCAAGAATCAGTAGAGCACAAAAAAATAAGTTGGAGCCAACTAAAAAAGATCTATCCTTGTTTGAACATATTGAACGCAATTTAGAGCAAGCTGAGTTAACGTTGGTTGTCGAAAGTGTGGTAATTTCGAAGAGAAAGAGTAAGCTGAATGTTCAAAAAAAGTAACATAAAATGAATGATGCAGTCACGGCCGATGATTCATACAGTCTATACATTCATCATTTCCTACCTGAGATACGAGATTTTATTTGGTCTATTGTTGATGTTCCTAAGGATGGCCATTATGGATTTCATGTACTTGCAAGACATCTTGGCTATTTCGTCGAAGATAGATGGAGACATGTTAGGGAAGAGTTGTACGAGGAGTTGGAGTATCGTCTTCCCTTCTATAGGCAGATACTCGACAAAAAAATTATTGGAGATTTATTGGCAAGCATACCTTGTATTGATATTGTTACCGGACGAGACCATTACATGGATGTCCCGCCGGCTGCATATGTATTCTCTATAGGTATAAGATACCTATTATAATTATCTCAGAAGGCATTAATAATACTTTCTTTCCAATGTGCACTCCGCCGGCCGAACACAGACTAACCTATGTTCAATAGGGATTATCGGACAATACTTTGTCATCCCGAGGTTGATCGGTGATTCTCCTATTCCTCCACCTGCTACACTTTGGTATAAATACGCACCGGTCAAAGCGATCGCCTGGACGATACCTTACATGGATGCAATAACTGTCTATAAGAAGATAATGAAGATGGAGGATCCCTAAATCGTAGCGAAGGACTACTATGATATTGTAATCGACTGATACATCTTACACTTTTATATTATTTTATACTTTTGTATGCAATAGATATGACATATAATATTTTGTACTTTTGTATCGTGATAGTGCAATAGATTAGTGACTATCAAAGAAATGAAATGAAATAGAGCATTTTGTACTTTTGCCTGTATGTTGTGCAATGAGTCCAGTCTTCTAAACATATATATATATATATATATATATATATATATATATATATATATATATATATTGAAATAAAGGTTGTAAAGACTAGGACTGTCAAGATTTTGACTGTCCTAAATGCTATTAGGACTGTCAAAATCTTGACAGTCATAGTTTTTATTCCTTTTCCTTCAACATATATATAAAGGTTCAAAAGACACCTAGGAATAAAAACTAGGACTATCAATATTTTGACAATCCTAAATACTATTAGGATTGTTATAATTTTGACAGTCCTAGTTTTCATTCCCTGTCCTTCATCATATATATAAAAGTTTAAAATACACCCAGTAAAATCTAGGAATGTCAAGATTTTGACAGTCCTAAATGCCATAAGGACTGTCAACATCTTGAAAGTCCTAGTATTTACTGGGTGTCATATATACAAAAGTTCAAAAGACACCCAGTTAAAACTGGGACTGTCAAAATTTTTACAGTTCTAAATGTTATAAGGACTGTCAAAATCTTGACAATCCTAGTTTTTACTTCATCAAATATATAAAATTTCAAAAGACACCCAGTAAGAACTAGGACTATCAAGATTTTGACAGTCCTAAATACTATTAGGACTGTCAAAATCTTGACAGTCCTAGTTTTTATTTCCTGTCCTTCATCATATATATAAAAGTTTAAAAGATACCCAATAAAAACTAGGACTATCAAGATTTTGACAGTCCTAAATGTTATTAGGACTATCAAAATCTTGACAGTCCTAGTTTTTATTGGGTGTCTTTTGAACAAATTAATTTTTTACCAACATAAAAGTACAAATATAAGATGCTCAAAATATAAGATGCTAAAAATATTAGATGCTCAAAATATAAGATGCTCAAAATGTAGCAAAATACTCGAAACACAAAGTTACATTCAACTTAAAAGTTTAACATGTCAAAGTTACAAGCAAAATTTTAAGTTTGCTAACAAAGTTCGACAACACCCACATCAATTAAAATATGGCCTAAACTTTATGCCGCCTTTTTGTACGTTGTTCCCTATTATCCAAGAAAGAAAAATCACCAGTGTTACTGATGTGATGTAGCTCCTTATTGATTTCCATATAATTCTGACATGGCAACTGACGAGACTTCTTTCCAACTTCTTCGCTTTCCTAGCCTATTGATGACAATACAGAAAATTTGTTAGGTTATAAACATTTACAAATATTCAAAGTGAATAATTTATTCTCACCATCTTGACCAATGCAGTATACAAGACTGATTCTACTGGTACGCGCACAATATCGCCTTCGCGTTTGAACAACATAGGTAGTCCGACACCAGCGTAGTAAGCGATGTAGTCGTCACTACAGTCTGTCATATTAACTATCGCTTCTAATTCAGATTCTCTAATAACATGACGTTTCCACTAAGTGAAGGAGTCCGAGACCCAGTTGAACGTTATATGAATATAGTTTAGGGGTTTTGTACCTCTCGGAGTACTTATCATTTTCAATGTACGCTTTGGTATTGTTTGTATGTAGCCAAACTGACAGAGCACTCTATTAGGCATATAAGGTTCCTTGATTTTATGGTAACTTATCAGACCATGATATAAAGTGACTGGTTGCAATGGACGACTATTCTATCGCAAATCCCGATATGGATTTTAAACTATCTACAACGCATGCAATTGAGCCTAACATAATTTAGTAAATTATTACCAAACTAAAAAAATTAAAATAAGTTTAACATTCACCTCATCTACCGTTATATCTTCAAGTGCATTTCATAGGATGGCCAATATGTGCGAATGTTTGGCATCTTGTAACTACCATATTTCTAGAATATGTATAATTTTGTCATTTTGTATTATTATAAATATTGTGATTATAATTTATTTAATATGTGCATGTTATATTGTGACTATTATTATTATATAGGTTGGACTATTTAGATTAGACATGACTCTAGTGGATCTAACCAACTTGACATGACAACTTAACAAATTAGTAGACTATCCCACTTTAGACCCAACTAGTTAACCATTCTTCTTAATTAGAGATTAGACTAAACATTCATTAGGAATAGAAGTCTCATTAATTAAAATCCTCTTCATGACAATCCAATAGGGGTAGATGGGTCATTGTACCTTGCTTGGAGAAGGGGGCACACATGGTCGACCTTAATTTAGGAGGGAGTCTCTCTCTCTCTCTCTCTCTCTCTCTCTCTCTCTCTCTCTCTCTCTCTCTCATTGTTCATTTCATTTCATTTCATTTCCTAGTAGTGTTCTTTCCCAAATAGTTTATCCCTCGACAAAATCATTCAAAAAATTTCTCCCAAATTCACTCATCCTCACCATCTAAGGAGACTAGAAGCTTGGGTTGGCAAGAAAACTTGGAGAGGAAGGCTTTGGACAAGAAGTTGGTGTCCAAATTGTGTCCATCTTGGCTTGCATTGGGAATCCATCTCCCAATAGATAAATTCTGAGATTCTCTCTAATTAGGTTATAATTGTTGTATTTAATTATTAGGAACCTATCCATACATTAGGACTACCCATAGGAAGAGGTTTTGACTTCTAATTGTCCCTATTGTGACTTTTACATTGAGTTTGATATCCAATTTGGAAGAAATTCGAGATTGGAGCACTAAGTATTTGTCATTAGGTTTAGTAGATCTATTTAGACTTGTATTAGTGTAGTGAAGCTAGCTACGTGTCCACAATTGGATACGAGTAGGGCGTATCGTGATACGTTCTGATACGTCCCGATAATGAGTGCACTTGAGTGTTTCTTTTGGCATATTGGGTTTCTATATGCCAAATTTATTTACATTCATGTGAATTGATTCATTCTACTCAAATATAATGTTATTTCATATATTACTTGTGTTAATGAGGTTTGGTGATGATTTTGGAATATTGGAGATGAGTATCAAGAGCGTATCACACATTGGTGTGTGTATCATAGGTTATACATTATAAGTGTTTGACTTTTTGTCATTGAAGGGTAACTATTGTGATATATATATATATATATATATATATATATATATATATATATATATATATATATATATATAGGTGTGTGCATGTATTTGAGGAAATATGTGTTGTATTCAGTATGTCCAGTGGGGCATGTGATGTATGTGTGGGTGAGTGATTAATAGAGCAGCAACAACAACTGCCATGAGGAGCAGGCAACACACTTTTGTGTGCACTTCCGTGGTGATAGTCAATAGTGTTAATTGGTATTAGAGATGAAGAGGAAAGATGCTCGAGTAGAGGTGGGTATCAGTTGTGCCTTGGGTGCAATGGTGTAGTGCCGTGGGGACTTGGAGTCTCGAGTAAGTCCTTGGTTAAGATTTGAGTATAGCATCAACTAGGGAGGAGGTTATAATATCAGTGGATCGTGTGTGTGGGGGGGTGTCTATATATATAACATATAGTGTCAGTATGGTTGTTGAGTGGCTAGGAGTATCAGATGGAATGGTTGGCTTGGTGCAGCAGATATAATGTATTGCAATTGCAGCATTAAGTATGGAGTGTACTATCTGCAGTATGACAGTGCAACCTGGTATGGGAATCAATAAGTAGGCAGCAGTTGAGAGAAGTTGGTTATTGCAGTAGAGGGGAGCTCTGGTACTAGCTTTAGAATGTAAGGGTGGGTTTGAAAATACATATAGTGAATGATGCCATATCAGACCTTTGCCTAGTGCACTGTGTGAAGAGTGGGTTGAGTTTCCAGGTGAAGTAAGGAGTGTTTGAGGGCATCTTGGATATCAGTAAGATACACAGCAGTGAGCAGTGAGATGGGGAGTCTTCTAGCTGACAGGAAAATGAGGAGATATGGTGTGAGGGCAGTTTTATAGGTAGAGTAATATGGGTTAGTTTGAGTGTCAGTTAGCAAAGTTATTGTTAACACTAGTGTTGTGAGATAAGGTAAAAATCTAAGGTAATGATTAAAACATGGATTGGTTAAGTTATATACTTGACACTAGATATTGAGATACACCAAGTAATAACTACAATAGATAGAAAATTAGTAGTGGGTTAGAATTCAATTAAGGTATGGGGATATTTGAGTATCAGATGAAGTACTCATGAGAAGAGGGGAATGTTAAGGGTTGTACAAGGCCATTAGAATTGTTAGTGTGATGCATAGAGGATAATCATATTGGATTTGACTGTCCCTGTGCCAACTGTGTTGTACACAATAGTAACACAACAACTTGGACAGTGCATCAGTGCACTGTGAGAATGATTTTGAACCTGGGCAGAGCAGTTTGAGGTAGCATCAGTAGGTAACATCCCGACTTGGGAGTTGTTGTGCAGTGCCAACAGGCAAGGGTTCATGTCCAGACAGTTTAAGGGAGAGCAGTATGAGCTCAGTTCAGGTATTAGAGTGTCACTACCCAATTCTAGAAAATAGGGTTATTTTTTTTTTATTTGGTAAATTGTGTATTGTATATAATTAATTATATTTGTATTTAAATAGTGATTGTATTATTTTTTATTTGATTGTTTTAGGGTTTTGACTAGCCTGGACCCATGTCAGACCCTAGTGGACCCATGTCCGACCCAACCCACACCCTTGTGAGACCTATTTTTTGGGTTTAGAATATTTATTATATTTTTAGTGGGTTAGTTGGAGAGATTTAGAGTTAGTTTGAGTGCTTTTGGAACCCGAAACCCAAAACCAAGTTAGGGAAGGACATTTTGGTAATTTTCCACTATGTAAACCCTTTATTAGGTGTGGCCGGCCCTATTTTCCAGCCCCCACCCGTGAAACACAGTAGCCCCCTCCCCCTTGTCCCATTTTTATCTTCTTCTTCTTCATTCTTCTTCTTCTCTCCACTCTTTCTTCTTATTTCCTCCTCCCAACTTCAAGTAAGTGCCCTATTCCTCTTCTTTCTTCTTCTATTCTCCATGGTTGCTAACCCTAATCTTGTATTTTCCCTAACCTAGGTGTGTGGAGCCTAGACATAGTGTGGAGGCTAGATTTGGTGGCTTGGAGCTTGAGGGAGGTGATTTCAAGTAGATCGGAGACTTTGGCCTTGGGATTCCA